>OW796096.1:10937665-11192261 GCA_941860345.1 Chrysodeixis includens
ATTGATGTGCAATACAAACAATATTGTGTAATAATATGTAATAACATTGAATTTGAGAAGGCCTTCCTGTCTAATAATACTGATTACTCATAAATTTAGGTCTTAAAATTGAGAATGAGAATAGTAAATTGGATAAACAAGCAATATTGATTATTTACAATTTACAAAAAAATACATAGTTCAATATAAAAAAATACATTTACATTATTGAAGATTTAACTATTCTATTCAATAGTTCTAAAAAAAAGTCAGGTGGCTGCCAAGGTAGACGAAAACCATATCTGTGTTGAGTTTAACAGGCAGTACCCAATTAAACCTTCATGAACTGTATGCATGAAGTGCACTTAATGTAACTATATTGTTATATTAAGGGCTAGTTAAGGCCTCAGTCCCGTAGTTCACACATTATCCTTGGTATTAGTAGGTACTCACCTCAAGCTTCTCAGTATCCCCATCGACTAGATTCTGGATATCACTACTGCCGGGCCAGTTGATCCCAAATAATATACTATCATCAAACCCTTTGAAGTCATGTTCTATACACAAAGCTAATTTCACAACACATAAACAGATCACCCAACTGCCCTTCATTTTACACGTTTATTAGTTCATAATATGTTAACTTATTCAATAATATTTTACTATTTGCTGTACAGTTTGTACATCTGCAATCGCAAACAAATTTTAATATGGCCGAATTAAGATGTATTCGAAACTGTTATATTACTTGCGTAAACATTTCCTATTAAAATTGGTTGGTTACTTGTAGAAATGAGTTGGAGAGCTGTCATTTGTACACTGTTTTGGTCGCGTTCAATATATTTAAATAATACTTTTTATGTCTTAGTTTAAAAATACCTCAAATATGTGTTTTGTTAAAAATCTACTATTTGTTTAAATACTGTACATTTAAAGAGTTGCGGTATTATAATACTATTTAATTGCATAAAAATCTCACATTATTATTTGGAGATAAAAAGCCTGGTAGCAAGATGTACCCGTCTCATGACACTGTCTTTGTCAATTGTCATTTCAGTTCTTTGTAAATTCTTGAAAAATGGCGTTCAGCTTTCCAGCCTTTTCGTATATTATAGCGTTAATATTAGACGCTTTCTTAATATTTTTCTCTATATTCCATGTTATTGCGTTTGATGAACTGAAAACCGACTATAAAAACCCCATAGACCAGTGTAACAGTCTAAACCCGGTGAGTATTTATTCTAATAAGGAATGCTACCAAAGTTCAAAAGAGTTCAGTAACTAACCTATTTTTTTCCTATTTCAGTTGGTGCTACCTGAGTATCTGTTGCATTTATTTATAAATGTGTTGTTCTTATTGTCAGGAGAATGGTTTTCTCTGTTAATAAACATTCCATTGATCCTGTATCATCTACACAGGTAAGTTATTTACGATGTTTAGGTTATGTTATTGCAATATCAGGGGCGTAGTAAGGACAAGGTCTGAGGAAAAACAATGAAGTGACACCTTGAAGTTGTTGAAGCGTTGGTTACAAATACGAACCGAATTAAAGCCATGTTTTGAATATCTTTGTTATCAGTATTTAAACAGCAATTAACCTAGAGGAAAAAAACAAACATTTGCAAGTCATATTATTATCAAGTTGGTAATTAATGTTTCAGTTGTAATTTTATCCAAAAAGTAATCGGAGATCGGCTGAAATAAAACTACAAGAACATTAATTTTGTACTTTACAGTCTTTTTTTTAATTCTTATTTTTTTTATGTGACATATAATTAAGGTTAATTAGCTCCCAGAAATAAACTTGCATATTATGTAGTTTCCAGATCTATCTAGCTCAAAACATGATAACTTAATGGCCTCTTTATCATTAACAAATAAGAAAATATAATTAGTATAAGGTTTACATCATTTAAAAAAACATCACAATCATTTTTATAGCATTATGTCATGCAATCATTTTGCATTTATAGAATGATCAAATAGTATACAGTGTGGGTGTAAGACAGATGCAATGATGTAACTTTGAAGAACAAGACTAAAGTAATTTAATTTATGCATAAAAATATTGTACCTAATCTAGAAGTTGTTTGTTTTGCTCACACTTAAACGAAGAGAAATTAGCCTTATTTATTATTATTTTCAATCAGAATTATATTTCTAATAGTTGTAATTTTATTTTAACATTTGATAAGGTACCACATAGTTTTGTCTTGAATTCTTTATTATTCTATTTAAATTTTACTACTACTCAAGTACACAATTCTAAGTCTATTTTATAGACCTATTGTAACAGGGTTACTAACCCTTCGTTATCATGTTTCAGATACTACACACGTCCAGTGATGTCTGGCCCCGGTCTGTATGACCCTACCAGTATCATGAATGCAGATGTGCTCACCGTCTGCCAAAGAGAAGGCTGGATCAAACTCGCATTTTACTTGTTATCATTCTTTTTATACCTTTATGGGTAAGAACCATTTACTATTATTTGCACAGAACAAATGCACAATTTGAGGAACTAAGTTAGGATTTTTGCACTTCTATTAGAGCCAAGCAGTGCTTTTGTGAGTGATTCCGCTCCTTTGGCGTTCACAAGCATAGGATTGGGGTGCTATTAGTAAGCTTGTGGCCAATATATCCCCACATTGCGCGCCCTAAGCGTGTGTCGATATCATTAAAATATCGCCCCATGGCATTTAAAAAAAGGTCTTTGAACTTGGCGATCTTTTTACACACAGATCACACACGCTATCATGTCGATAATACGAATCTTGCACACAATGAAAAATATGCTATGTGTCTTTAGTAGAATTTAGGCAACTAATGGACTTATATAGCTATACTAATATGCAAGATTTGAACTTTAAAATACCACAAAAAATCTAATTGCCATATTATAACTAGATTTACAAATTATACCTTAGGTGATTAATCATCTTTAGGCTTATAATGGTTGATTTATGTATCGATGGTGGCTCCATCTATTATTAAAATATATAGAGACCTCTCAATCTATCTAATCTAGATAACGACGATAAATCTGTCTAAAGGTTATCGTAAAATATGATGTGTCATACAGGTCTGTTATCACACCTGCCACGCTAGAATGACACAATTTAATGGGTCCGTGATAAGAAAGTATTAATACTGTTAGTGTTGCCAGGGCCAAAATGCATTAAACTCATGTTTGGCAATAAATGTAAATAATTATAATTTATGTAATTTGCATTCCGGTGCTATAAATATTCAGTTTTCTAAATGACAGTTTACACATTTTTTCGTCTCATGAATAGAATTAATACTGCAGCACACTACTCGGTTGTAGTTCTCTTTTATTTAGTTCCTTGTAAAGCAGTAGATTTCTTTTTTACACATTTTTTATACACCAAACAGAAACTAATTTTAACGGTATTCGCAGTTGAAGTCACGCGATAATCTATTTAGAAAAATAGTTATACTGAAAAGTATCTACTTGAAATGTATACCGAGTTAACGTATGGCCCCACACGTGAATTGTTAGGAAACGGGTGAAGGACACCTAATGGGTCATAACTTTACTCAATAAGAGGTATTGTTAGAAAACTACGTATTTCTTTTGTTCATCAAACACAAATAAAACAAAAGGAAGCTACATAAAGTCATGACACCTAATTTATACTTACCATAAAATACTTGAAATAAGTGTTCAAGGTTTGTTTTGTAACAACTTTGCTTTCAATCACATTTTACAGTACCAACCTTCTCCTTTTTTATCTGTGGCAACACCTTGACAAAAAATATGTCTTTTCCACAGGTCTTTATATCTATTAATACAAACAAAGATTCAATTTTAGATGAAACATTCTTGATTTTCGAACGAATTAAAATGTTGAGTATCAAACACCCTTTACCGGTAAATCAATTGCTTTTATTTTAGTTTGATGTATTGATATGGCTGCGTTTATTAGAATAAATACATACACACATGGCCTACTAAAATCATTAAATAATCGATTAGTATTCGATTTTGTCGTTAAAATATTCTACTGTAGACCATTTAGGTGTTCTTGCGTATGTTTGGGGCGCGTAACGAGTTGTATGCGCCTACAATAACACCATGTTCCTATTTTTTGATTCTGACCTGAGTTTTCTTTTGTTTCAGAATGATCGTAGTGCTGATTGCAGCATAATCGACATCGAATACATTAGTCACTCGTTCCAATAAGTCATAATTAATTTATTGTTAGCGCCCTGCGGTTGTATCGTGTGTCCGATGAACAAGGAATGTTGTATAGTTGAAACTTCGCAGTATTTTGATAATAAAAATTATTGTATAAGTTTTTGTATTATTTTTTACTTATCACTTAATGCTCAGGTTCACGGCCTACGCATGACAGAGAAGATCCTTAACCAGATCGCGCTTGCATCTATCCACAAAACAAAACCCTACCGCGATTAAGTATAAAAACCTGCCCGATCATGTTAGATTAGCATTTCCCGAAGTGGGTACGTTGTTACCCAACATGCAGTGTAAAGTTCAACTTGTAACTATGGTTATCATAGTTACAAGTCACGCAATTAGCATAGGATAAAGAATCCTAATCCAACAAATGAAAGGTATACACACTCTATAACATTTTGCATCTATCTAAATAACTAGAGAGTTTATTTGCCTTCAATGTAATACTGTATGCTTAGATTAGATATTGTTGAGCTAATCTCGCTTCCTCCATTAGTATTGAGGAGATAAAGTTTCCATAACTGGTCACCAACATAGTTGTATTTTAGTAAAGGTACATAGACCCCAGGACGTATTTTTTATGCTTCTCTAGCGGTTGCCCGCGACTTTGCACGCGCAAATATCCGTTATAGCTGCAAAAACATTACCCTCTTTGACGCATTTGGTTAAAAAGTGAATTATTTATTAATTCAGTGTGTCAGGTAAATCCATACAAAATTTCATCAACATTGATCTAGCCGTTTAAGCGTGAAAAATCTACAAATATCCATCCATCCATCAAAACTTACCTAAAAACTGTCGTGTTTATAATATTAGTAAGATAAGCACCTTTTCAGTCCCGTTATCCTGTTATAGTGCGTTTCACGAAAGAGTTCCCTTCGCCGTTTTGTTGGTACTACTGACTGTCAACTACTGTCAAGTACGTCAAACCCTTTACGCAACAGTGTTTTTTAATTGTTTTACGGTGTTAATCATGCCGAAGACCCTTAAAAGTGGTGAAAGAGAGTTGGTGTTGAAAGTAAAATCATTTTGTGAAAGAGAAAAACGTAAAAGGAACCAATAATTCCATTAGAACGTGTGAGACTCCGCGTCGCTACCATGACAGGTTTGTAATATAGGGTTACCAGAACTTTATGCTCTCTATTCCCCATTGCTACCCCGTTGGTATGTCGTGATATTATCATGTGCATATTTTTATATTATGAAGTATACATTCTTGAAATTGTTGCATACAACCAGAAACGACACTTTTATGAAATAAATACTATGTTGACTGTATTTGTTAAGTGATTTCATTAATTTATACATTTATTATTTATTGCTCATTATTAAAGTAAATTAAATTTTAAAAGAGTTATACATATCACAAAAAAAGATGTCGAAATGTTTAATATACCAGGTATCTAACAGCTATGTTCTATGAACTTTCTTCAATAATTCCAATTTCGTTAAAAAGACTTAACTCACTATTATGTAATAAGTTTGTTTTAGATATATCTGAAAAAACTGTTTCAAAAATTATCAGAGAAGGTTAGGTTGCTGCCAGTACAGCAACCAAAATTTCAACACCAGGAAAGCATTGTCCTAGAGAAAAAAGGGTTAAGCTGGACGATTTTGAGCTTTGTGCATTACGTCATAAAATTCATGAATTTTATGTTGTAAAGAAATAGCTGCCAACTCTTACTAAACTGTTTCATGGAATGTAATCGATACAAAAATGACACTTCTGACAATAGTGACACTGGAGATAGTGATAGCAGTATTATATCCGGTGTTGGGAATTTACACGAGCAAAGTTATTCGAAAAAGTAATATTGTTGTTGCAAATAAACAATTATTATAGTTAAATAACATGAGTTTTATTTGTATAAATATGTTATACACCCCATTTATAATGTTAGGTAATCATTGTTAATATAAAAAGAAGATATATATAAATATACCATCTATTACATAACTATATCAAAATATTAGGTCGGGGAAAAAGTTTTTTCGCATTATAGTATGAATGAACTTGTAATAAAATCTCTTATAATTGAAAGTTATTTAAAAAAAAAATAATTATAAAGAACATAATTCCAAATTCTAATTTTATTAGAGAGAGAAAGATTTTATTACAAGTTCATACATACTGTGATGCGAAAAGACTTTCCCCGATTATTAGGTAATATAAACATCATTACCTGGCCACACTCAATTATGCGCTACCAACATAACGGCGAAGGGAACTCTTTAGTGAAACGCACTATACCTATATTTATTACCATAAAGTAGATCTATTGCGACAAGAGCGCCATCTGTAATGAGTAGGTAGGTGTTTATTCCATTATGTATCTAAACGCAGCAATGTAAACAAACTGCAGTCTATTGTAAATGTAAATTTAGAACATATGTTCATTTCATTGATTTGTTTACTTTATGATATAAATTATTATAAATAAATCAATTAACATGACTGACGCAAAACATAGAACAATTATTAAGTAAATATTGTACTGAACTCCTAACAATCATATACCTTCAACAAATAATACAAATACCTTTTTATATATTACTAAAATAAAATAATGACTAATATAGGTATTTATTGTGTATTTAATAAACACATTGCATCTATAATTAAATTTGATTTACCTACGTAAACACAGTTTTATTAATTACGAAGCACATGTTTTGCTATAATTAAACGAGTTAGCTTTATTTTTGTATTGTTTCTAATTATAAAAGAAATGTAGAACAATACAATTAATTATTCGTTTTATTGTAGGGTCACTATTCTCGACAGCTGCACGTCTGTGATCGATTTTTACAATTAATTTTTAATTCTATTTTTAAAAGAATGATTTATGATGTTTCTTGCCGGTTCTTCTCCATAAAAATGTCATCTTTCAATCAGTAGGTAACTTTTTGAAAGTGCCTGAGAAGGCCTACTCGAAATTAAAACACTTTGATTTTGAAATTCGGCGAATTTTCCATTATTTGATTTAGCTGAAAATTCTAACTTTGAACTTTAATATACCAAAATCGAATTTAATACGCAGATGGATGTCACCTCAAGATCTGTGAATCAATCAAAACAAATAAAACATCTTATATCTTTCCGTGAACTTAATCAAGGAATCTCTCATTGCGGGACAGAGCAAGCCTGTTGTGTATCCAGGTTCTTATCAATAAATAGCACAAACAATTCAATGTACATAAGAGTAATTATAACTTTATCGTAAGGCGCATTAAAAGACGGACAGACAAAAGACATTATTCACACGACGAACTGAATGTCATGGAAAATATCTCCACACTAAAGTAAAATTTATTGGTCAGTACGACACGACGCGACGCCGCCTTGGCGTGTTTATTATTTATAAATTATCAGGAAAATGTAACTTATTTGATGTGTAGTCCATATTTTATGGTAATTTTTACACGTGCAGATATTTACCGTCATCAAACGCCCTTTATGTTGCGTATTACCCATACAACGATTGACGATTTTGATTTTGATTTTAGACCTAGTATACCAATAAAGCATTCAACAAATTTAACGGGCTATTGCTATTTTTGTTGCGGAATTTTTGTGGACCTACTAATTCATTTATTTGTTTTCTTCAACAGAGGCTGTACACATTTAAAATTTAATGTATAGGTATAAGAGACCACAGCAAAATTTATCAAATGGATAGAATTCTAAAATATAGGACATTTTTGAGGAGTTCTTCACTACAACCCGTTGCTAGAACAACAACGTGAAATTTTATTGAATTAAGGTAAAATCTTTAGCCATTTCTTGAAACAACATATCTACGCCATTTGTGCACAGCTGTGCTTGCAGTGCACAAATGGCGTATCTATACTCCATTTGTTTAGGTAATTAACTAAATGTAAACAATTTTGGTATGTCTTTTAAACAAAATGTGATCTTTAAAAATGTAAAATACGTTTTACAACTTGAAATACATTCAGATTTTCTAAAACTATAGTTAATTGATTTAGAAGCAGTAATATCCAAATTTAAAATTGTTTTTTTGGTTAAAAAGTAACGCCAAGATTGTTTACATTTAGTTAACTACCTAAACAAATGGAGTATACCTCCTGTAATGGGCGTAACTTATTGTTTTTAAAACGGCATTAGTTCTGGTACAATCTTTCATACATTATACGAGCCCAGCTCGTAGTAGATGGGCGCAGTATGCTTAGTAAAAAGAAATGGACTCCAAAAAAAATGTTATGTTCGTTACAAATTTTGATCCGTTGATGCATTTTTTATGGTAAGGCCATTTTGTATTTTGAGACTGGAGAACAATTTCCATAAAAAGAAACCAAATTAAATAATATTATTTCTTTTTATCTCAATGACACCTACCGAATATTTGACCCAGTCGCTACACGTTGCACCTGTATGTAAAATGATTACTCCAACACAGTCCAGACCCCTGACCACAGTACATACAAAGTTCTTATCAAAACCTATTAATTATTACGTTGTAACATCACGTCAAGTATAAATATGTGTCATTGTTTACTTAAGGCTAGCCGCACACACACAATGTTAGTGACAAAAGAACTTTACATAATATTGGCAATACATAATATAAGCACAGTCTAAATATCATACAGTCGTCCGACGCCTTTGATCTTGTGGAAAATGCCGACAACGTCTTGACAGTATCGCGATGGCAAGGGTTGTCAAAATTAAAAATAATATTAAAGTTATTTATTTATTGCAGATCAACATCGTTAACATTATAATCATTAAAAAAAGTGTAACCTAATATTATTATAACTTGCTGAGAACCAATTGAAAAACTATGACAATAAATAATCTATATATATAAAACTCTTCCGTTACTGACTGACTGACTGACTGACTGACTGACTGACTGACTGACTGACTGACTGACTGACTGACTGATCGACAACGCACAGCCGAAACTACTGGTCGTAGAAAGCTGAAATTTGGCATGTAGGTTCCTTGAGACATGTAGGGGTGCACTAAAAAAGGATTTTTGGAAATTCAACCCCTAAGGGGGTAAAAAGGGGTCATAACGTTTCTATGAAAAATCTTATTCCTTGGGTTTATAAACTTGAAACTTAGCACAAACACGTATATGGTCAAGTAAATAAGTTTGGCATTATAATTTTTTCCAAACTACCCTCCAATCGTGATTTAGGGGGTTGCAATTGGGTGACTGATTGACTTTCGCGCAGCCATAACCGCTCGGTGTAGGAGTCTAATATTTTGAACAAAGCTTCCTTTACTGACGAAAGTGAGCATTAAAAAAAGATTTTTGGAAATTGTACCCCCCAAGGGGGCAAAAAGGGGTAAAAACGTTTCTATGAAAAATGTTATTCCTTAGGTTTATAAACTTGAAAATTGGCACGAAAACGTACATAGGCAAGTAAATAAGTTTGGTAATGTAAATTTTTCCTCCAAACTACCCTCCAATCGTGATTTCGCGGGTGTGATTTGGTGACCGGTGGTGATTAACGCACAGCCGAAACCTCTCGGTATAGAAGTCTGATATTTTGAACAAGGCTTCCTTTAGTAACACAATTGACCACTAAGAAGGGATTTTTGGAGAAGCAAGCCCTTAGGTAGCGGGCGGGGGGGGGGGGAAGGAAATCAACTGATACTTTTAATTTTTCTAGACGATGTTTTTGTCTCGCTTTACTTTTTGTTACATAACGTAATCGACAAACTCCAAAACTACTTATCGTTTTCAAATATTCACCATTAGAAAGCTACATCATCCATGAGTAACTCAAGCTGTATAATATGTATAATTCAAATTCTAACAATTTTTTAGCCTATGAAAGAAAGTCCTGTCGAGATCATTAAAATACGCCACAATCCCAAATTACACGTGGGCGAAGCCGCGAGCGGAAAGCTAGTATTAAATAAAACAATAATACTTCTTTCCGTCCACCATTCGGCCATTTTGTTGGCGTTGTCAACTTTGACGGGCATGACAAATATTTTTATTATTAAATTTACGTATTCACTCTACAATAACAAGACATTATTTATTTACCTTTCTTCTGTTCGTGGAAGCTGATGAAACCGCTGATCCTTATTAATACGAGATGAAGACTTGCAATCTCTCACAGCACACGTCGTATGCACCATTTTATAAAATAATTACGAAAACAAACACGCGTAAGCCCTGAAAGATGTGTCCCGAACTGCTAACATTATTTTGTTCGCAGTTCGCGTCCCACCCCTCTCACCCCGCACGATTGCCCTGTCTAGACGCCTTCGTCGGACGACTGTATGACAATAATATATTTAGACTGTGATATAAGCTTAATATAATTATTACACAAAACTAAATTTTAAATTACTGCCAATATTTATGATTAAAACTCACAGAACGGCGGCGTCACAAATGAGGCGTTAGGACACAGATGGCGTAGCAATGGCACGTGGCACAATATTTTGTATTCATTCATCATCTTTACCCTGCCCTTATCCCAATTATTATTTGGGGTTGGCACAGCATGTCTTCTTCTATCACACGTTCCTATCTGGCGTCATCTCGCAAGTCACACTCTTTACAGCCATGTCATCTTTCACACAATTTTCATCCTGATGACTAAATTCATTATACACTAAGAACGTATTTCTTTGTAGTTGTTGTCTGGTATACCCTGCGGGGCTGCGCAGGCTTTTGTTTATATACCGGCGGCACGTCCTTACTAATTATTTATTTCAATAAATGGCACATTGATACACTTAAATTGACTATCGGCTATCCCTGAGCTAGGTAATCGTTTCACAATCTCACGTATCGCATCTATCTACGTATCTTTAGTACCGTACGCGTCTACGCGACCTGCGGGTTGGCCCTTATGTATCGTAGAGCGTCTTATCCTTTCAGTGCACAGCTGGCGGTACGGGTCTCCCGGATATATCTGAAGCCAGCCTAAGAGTATGTAATTTCTAGAACATTATGATAATGACAGTTGTTTGTAACAGGATGAAAGTTCACAGATAATAAACAATATTCATTGATTCTAGGTCGGAAAGCGTCAAGTTATGTACCTACATTTGTAGAGTACAATCAGGCGGTTAAAAACCAGCAATTAACATTTTATTATATTTACTTTTGCTATGAATATTTTTTTTCTATGCTCGGTAATGACCACTTCTTCAAATCAAATAATTAAATGCACTTCACAATGTTTTAAAGGTCTTAACCAAAAATTTTATCAATTGTGAACCCTCTTGGACACGACAAAATCTGATCTTTGTAATACGTTCGGAAAAGGCCTTGTAGTCCTATAGTTACAGGGTGATCTTTTCTTCTCATGTAGGTGTTGAAAAGTTGTTGTTTTAAACACATGTTCCTGGTCACCATTACGGGTACGTACAGTCACGCACAAAAACATGTATACACGACCAAAAAGTTGCAGTAGATTTCTTGTGCGAAATTTCTGAAGCTGTTATACATAAAATGTTAATTAGAAAGAAAATTTCACGATTTCATAATTCATTTGGCTCGTTTGACTGACATTGCGCTCGTTATTGTACGTAGGTACCTACATATCGTACTTAAACTACATTAAAATAGATACCTTTAAAGATGGTAAGACTTATATGTTAACACATTAATGGAACTTCATTATCGATACTCTAAATTGTTTATTATTAACATAACCCTAATGACTTGTCCTTATTCTTGTAGATATTAGAATAATGCATTCATGTCAAAGATTTTCATCGTGTATACTATTTCTTAAAAAAAAACACCGACATGCTATCTAAGTGTGTCGAGTCAAATTTAATATTAAAACATGATTTTCAAAAACAACAAATCTTATCGTGAACTTACCTACAATTTGATTCATTGGAAATAAAAGTTAGTTAGTCGACTGACCGTATCGGATACAATATATACTCTCACAAATAGATACCGGACAGTTCTGTTTGCATATTGAGGCCACTCAGTAGTCTCGCGAGATGAGATCGATCAGTGTTCTAACTGTTCTCCTCGTATTGAACTATGTGCGAGCCGCGAACATTCTGGGGCTATTTCCCCACGTCGGGAAAAGCCATCACATGGCGTTCGAACCACTCCTAAAAACGTTAGCAGAAAGGGGCCACCAAGTGACCGTTGTATCCTTCTTCCCCCAGAAGACACCTGTGGCAAACTACACGGATATTAGCTTACAAGGCATTGCAGAAATCAGAAAAGAGGCCGTCAACCTCCAAAAGTTTGAGAAGTCGAACAAACTCATCAACCTGCTTGGATTGAAGAGGTTTATGACTCAAGCCTTCGCCTTCAATGGGCTGTCAGACTTAGCGTTAAACATATGTTCCATGCTCGTCCGGTTTCCACCTTTACTCGAAGCACTGCAGTACGATTACGATGTGGTGTTAGTGGAAAACTTCAACAGTGACTGTATGCTTGGTCTCCTGCATGTCCACGGGATAAAAACGCCTGTGATTTCGATGCTGTCATCTCCAATGATACACTGGTCTTACAGCCGCATCGGCTTGCCTGACAACCCTTCGTATGTGCCGACAATGACTTCAGAAAGTACTTCACAGATGTCGTTTCTGGAAAGATTGGAAAACACAGCAATGAACTTATATTTCAAGCTCTGGTTTCGGTATACGATACAGTTGAAAGAAAGTGTGATTTTGGAAAGGCGGTTTAAGAGTCGGATACCAGATTTGGAGGATCTCGCTAGGAATGTCAGCTTGGTGTTGGTGAATACGTTCCACAGTTTGAATGGAGTTCGCCCTCTGTTGCCAGGTGTTGTCGAAGTAGGAGGAATGCACATCAAAAACAGTGCCAGTCTGCCTATACCGCATGTAAGTAAACCAATAATATGAACCTCACTAACTGTTGTCCGCGACTTTGCCTGACTCCATAAATAATTTCACCATAGTTCTCAAGCCGTTTGAGCTTAAAAGAGTAACAAATATTTATCCGTCCATCGATACAAGACTTACGAACTTTCGTGTTTATAAAATATTGCACCATAAAAACAGAATTATCGAAAACTTTTCAAAACATAATGATTATGGGTTGGCAACCACCGGGTCATTACTATTTAGTTTTCAATTTCGTTATCAGTCTAAGTCTAAAATATTTGTAAACAAAATTAACAAATTGTGTGTTAAGTTAGGTACTTGTTTTGCTTAAGTTTCGTGTATATTTGATAATTCGCTAACGGTATAAAATAGTTGCATGCTGGGAACATGCAAGCAACTTATGGCATGTTTACATTATCTTAGTCAGCTCTGCGCATAGATTAATTTGTTTTCAATTGGGTATCATTTATAAGGGTGTAACTACGAAAGATCAAACAACAGCTTTTTTGAAATCTATCATTTTTGCTCGCGGTTACGCCTGTGTGTGTAAAAGTCAGATATTGCGACAACATGTTCCTTATTTGAATCAATAAAGATAGTATTGATTCAGTGGCAAATATTATTAATTTGAACATGCGGTTTAGCGTTAAATGCGCGGCAATCAGTCGGACTGTCCAACTTACTTTCATATTTACCTACTATGGATAGCAAAAACAAAAAATATGTTTCCAATATCTCAAGAAGGTAAATCGCTCGCAAAATAATGAGATAGGTCAGTTATATTTTTGCAATCGCTTCTAGCAAAGACTTAAATCTATATCTTACTCAAATCTATATCGCTGTTTAATAACAGCGATATAGATTTAAGTAGTAGGTGCCTAAAGCGTGATGCATTCACTTTCATTTCATTTCATTTAAACAGGTCAAGCCGTTTTGAAGGAGTACGGAAACTAACACTGACACGAGAATTTTATATGTATAAGGTTTTGTTTTTTTTTTTATTTGTATTAAATTTCTATACCTAAGCTGTATTGTATTGTAGTGCGTGTCTCCACGACCTTATGCTATCTGACGTAAGCTCATGAGAAAAAATTTGAAACAAGTGACGTCGTATGCTGTTCTCTTTAATCGATACTGTTTCTCGGTCTAGACAAGACTGAGTCATGGCCCAGAGGCGTCCTTAGGCAATGTCATCAACTATAGCCCTTGTTTCTATAAGTTCCGCAGTGTTTTAAAGTAATATAAGTTCCGCTGTGTTTTAAACTAACATAAATTCCGCAGTGTTTTAAAGTAACATACTTACTAAGGAACTACAGTAGGCCTCTACGACGCGCGACGTAATATTTCTAAGATATTCTGTGATTTTTAGATAGATATCTTTATTTTTAGGGATGGCGGGTTGAACGTAAACTGCTAGGGTTGATTTTTTTATTTTATCCAAAACACCGTACACATATTCAGTAATGTAGTTTTTAGACGCTACTCTATTTAATTTTGGAACTAATTATATTTAATTTAATAAATGAAGAAAATTAAAATAAATAAAAAACATAATTTGCAATTGGCACTCAAAGTTCTCGGATCCTGACTGCAAAATTATCTATTCTCAATAATTTCAAATATTTTTTTTTTACATTAAGTGCATTTTCACGCAATCGTATTTTTATTTTAATTAAATTAATTCAAGTTCATTTAATAAATTACGTTAATTCATTTATTTCATGCAAATGCAATCCACAAAGAAAGTATATTGATCGGTTGCATAAAAGTTCAATAACCTCTATACGAACGCAACAGTTATATCGTCACGTTCATTGTTAAAACTGTAAATATTCTACTACAAAAAAGTAAGAGTAAATCGTTATTATTTTTAATCTGTGCAAAAAAATGCGTACTAGATTTATGGTTGTTCAATAAAAAAATAGAGCGGTCGTTAACTTCATTTTTTTACAACTTAGCAATTTAAAAAGTGTGTTGAAGATTGCTTAGCCACCGGTGCTTGGCTGGCTTTCCTCTTGCGGTAAATGTTACGCGATATACAAATGTTGAGTGCAGATTTTCTGCGTAGCTATTATTGGTTAACGCTTTCAAATTCAATCTGAAACGCGTGAGCCAAAAATTGAATTGATGATGATCGATTTTTATTTATATTCCTTTTTCAACCGTGTCTGTCAACTGTCAAAGAAGATAGACAAAGCCTTTTTGCTATCATCAATGTTATGATTTAAATTACCATGCATTTTGATTTTTATTTAATTAACAAATATTCTGAAAATACTGTTACATATGTATTACACGTGTCATGTTTGAAGATATACGTACCAAACTATTACTTAGCTATACAGATACTTAACTTAATTGTTTAGTATATCATGTGTACACTTATTTGAAATAATTGTCACTCGTCTTTCACGTTTAATAATTCATTTCCTCATATACTTATTCATGTCAGTAGAACTAATTATTATATGAAGTGTTTATTACAAAGAGTAGGTATCTACCTACTTAGGTTAATAATAAGCGCCATAATAATAATGTAGATACTGCAAGAAATACTGACCTAGTTCGGGGTCATTACCTTATGAATATTTCAAATGACAATTGTAAGAAAACCCTGGCTGACAAAACATTTCAGGCCATTAGAAAATAAAAAAAGCTATAGTAGGCATTAGAAGATTCAAGTTTTGAATATCGAATACGGAGATAGCTAACAAATCTAAATGCGTTTTCTAAGTTCGATAACCTAATGAATATTTACAGAAACATTGATAGAAAATAGCATTCACCTTGCCCTTTCCGTCACGCTATCTCCGTGTGCTTAGGTACTGCAGGGCAACATAATATTCTCTGAAAATAACACAGTGACAGCGGCCGGCGGGCGTTTGGCGCGGTATTCGTATCAACAGTACGGTTCCGACCGCCGTGAGTGCACATCGTCCACACAATGCGGACTCTCGCCATACTACTCGCGATATTCGCCGTCCAAGATGTCCAGTCCGCGAGAATCCTCGGCCTCTTCCCTCACACTGGGAAGAGCCATCAGATGGTGTTTGATCCACTTTTACGCACGCTAGCTGAAAGAGGACACCATGTCACCGTAGTCTCGTTTTTCCCGATTAAAAACCCGCCGGCTAATTATACAATAGTCAGCCTCGAAGGCATCGCCGCACAGGGGGTGGAAACTATCGACTTGGCGTACTTCGACAGTATGAACAAATTCCTTAATTCTTTGGGGATAGAAAAAGTCGTAAGACAGATATTCGAGTTCCAACCGCTTGCGGACTTAGCTGTGAATGTGTGCTCGAAAATCGTAGACTTTCCACCCTTAGCGGACGCTTTAAAGAAGAACTACGATGTTATTTTAGTGGAGAACTTCAACAGTGATTGCATGCTCGGTCTCGCGCACGTCCACGGGTTGAAGGCGCCCGTTATATCCTTATTATCGAGCTATTTAATGCAGTGGTGTCCTGATCGCATTGGGGTCACCGATAACCCATCATACGTGCCGCTCGTTAGCTCGGAACACAGACCTAAGCTGACATTCTACCAGAGACTAGAGAACACTATTATGAACGTATACTATAAGATCTGGTTCCGATACGCGATACAAATGAAAGAGAAGGCGATTATTGAGAAGCGTTTCGGGAGGAAGATCCCTGATTTGCAGGATCTGGCGAAGAATGTGAGCATGATGTTGGTGAACACTTTCCACAGTATGAACGGTGTTTACCCTCTATTGCCGGGTGTGGTAGAAGTCGGTGGGATGCATCTAGACCATAACAGGAAACCTATACCGCACGTAAGTACAAGGTGTAATTATCGCTCGATTTGTTCCTCTTGTTTTCCGATTGGTTTCGCGTAACGAGTGTGTTGTTGAAACGTCGGCTCACATTACTTGTCTTGACGTTACTTTGAAACTATCTATTTAGAACTGAAGTAGCAGGAATTATTGTAATGACAAGCGTATTATAATTTAATGAGGTCTAAAGGTAGACTTAAATGTTTACTTTGCTTACACTGAATTCATTTTATTCTTGTTTCGATAAATACGAATAGTTTAGTAAATGTCTTTTCAATCATTGGTCAAGCAATTTTTTTCGCGGACTTTTGTCGTAACTCTATTATATTACTAGATACGAGAGAAAGCGTAACAGTCTAATAAAAACGTTCGTTGATCAATAAAACAGTTGAGCGTCATTTCATTTGTATTAATTTATGGATTTTAAATGAATTAATAGTTTAGTTAATGATGTTTACTTATGTAACGATTTTTACATAACGGAATGTTGGAACCGAAAATACAAACTAAATAAAACTAAAAACAATAAAATATTATCCGCTTTCGTAGAATAGGGATGATAACAGGGTACGAGAAGTAAAAATCTAATTAGTCCGTCACGGTCCGTCAGGAAGGTACCTAATTAAAAAATACACATATATTTGCGTTTATCTGAATAATAAAAATGTCAAAAATAAACTCCTTTAAAATTTAGGAGAAGGCTTGTAACGTAACGCATTCGCGAAATTTTTGCGCAAGAGTGACGTCACAAAAAAAATTTCATAGACTGTATTTTGGTCAACTTGTATTTGCGGTGCAAAAGAAAAAATACGTATCCAATAATGTTCACTAAAATACTTGACGAACATTAAAAAAAGTTGTCGTCATCCTTATACCTAGATTATTAATGGCTAGCTTTGTATAATTTCTTAGTAAAAATACTTTTTCCTAAATTTTAAATAATATAATGATCACCTGAATGTTTCACCATCAAATTAATCAATCAATAACCGCGGTTAATCAGATTTAGACGCGTAGATATTAACTGGAATGTTATTGATTAGCGCTCTTAGAATGCTTCTCTGATATTGTGTATTACGCGGTGATACAGCGAGATAAAATTGTTTAGCAGAATACTAAAGTTGGCTTTTACGCTGTTATAGTTTAGGCGGGAATTTAGTTAGTGTATTAGGATCTATTCCCTTACCAGTGAGCCTATCATTAAGTATCTGTTAAAGTAAGATTAAAACGAGCGTGTTATACCTTGTAAAATATAGCTTGATACCTGTGACATTACCGAACGTTTCATGAAGACAGCTACAACCCAAATTTTATTTTTAAAAGTTCAAATTTTTTAACATAAAAACGACGTTTGTGTATAAAAATAAAACGCATTTTTAAAAACAATCATGTAATTATAAAGATACCAGTAAAAATATGAGTAATTTAAATAATATTTAATATTTCTTAAATAATTTTTGGTTCTTAGCTTACTTTATAAATGCACTTTGAAGAGCTCTAGGGACTGCAAGTGACTGACAGATGATTATCGATAAAATAATACTATGAAAATTTCACTAGTATAAAATGTAGTTATTTAGTTTGTAAATAATGGTTTCGCGTGCTGGAAACAAGCGGGCGCCATCGTTTTTGAGTCAGTACGAGTGCTGACGCGATGCAGACGCCTTGTATACGCTACCATTGTTTTGTTGATATTTGTGTTACTATGGTGTTATTTGTGTTACTTTGTTTGGTGTTACCTTTTTTTGGTTTGCCAAAATGCCGAAAAGACAAAAAAGACTGTTTTGAATAGTGAGTGTCGCGAATTTGTGATCCGTTTGCGCGATTATTCTGAATTATTTTTGTTTTGTTTCATTTAAATCAACTACAAATATATTTATTTTAAATTTACATGTTTACAATGACAATGACTACAATATCACTTTTAATAAAACTCATGACGTCACAGACATCGATAAGCTACGAAACACGCCTCCATCCCTAGTAATGTCATTCCGACAAACGTCACAGGTATCAAGCTATATTTTACAAGGTATAAAATCCTAAAATTAGAATAGCCTAAAAAAAGACAAAAACGTTAACGACTGCAATAATATTACTTTAAAAGCACTTAGATTCAAATTCAATAATTTTCATTTAGAACGTAGGTTTACATGGTTACATAAGATAAAGTTAGATACGTATTAAATTGACCGCTATGTCTAGCCATTATAGGCAAACATCTTAAAAATCTAAATTATTTTGTTATAAATCTAGAATTAAAAGACAATACAACATACTCAAAACTTTAAACGATTATCTTTGCTAACACTATGTTGCGTGTAGAAATAAGACAATATACTCTACATTATATACGGCCGAACCCCGCGGGTTTTTGCCGGGGCTGTGGGATTTTCGTAAGAGTTACCGCGACCCCGGCACCCAAAGGGCTCCAGGAGGAACATAGTGGGTTTAAGTCGGTAAAAGTCTGACACTCCCTCCCGCTGCACCCACAGCGGGCGGGGTCAGTTGAAGATTTCCCACAAAAAAAAATGTTGCTTAACTTGGTCAGTTTTTATTTTTGCTCTAACAAGGAGCCCCTAAAGTCTCACCAGTACCTAAAACCTGCGTTCAAGCTTACTGCAGATAACATAAAAAATACGCCATATTATTATGTATACGGCATTGTCAAACTATCACTAATTAATCTGTTACAGTTCAGTTCAACAGATTAATTACTAACGTTAACTCATGCGTATATATTAGTTTCGCCAGACTAGTTTTACGAAAGTTATTATAATGCATTCGTCGTACTGTGAGGGGTGATAATAAGATACCAGAAATTAAAAACACCATACAATTCTTCGAAAAATATGGATCCATAGAAACGGTAGAACCGTAAACCGTTGTCTGGTCAGTAGGTAAAGTGATATAACTTATAACGCTTATCGCAATGACTACTAAATTTTTATTTTCTATTGTCTAATCTTTATCATTTCTAAGTAAAGGTTATCATTTTATAAACATCTCTTATGTAGCAAAAATATTAATTAACACAATCGTATATGTCCTCTTTTTAATTAAAATATCAAAACAAAATTGAGTGTTAGGATCACGAGCCTATAAATGATCTTTTATCTTATCGTTAGCTCAATTTCTGCCACACATACTTAGATTTTAATTACAAGTAGGTATTAATATGTGATAATTGATATGGGCCGAGTTACGTAGCATATTTTAACCGGCTAATATCTAAGTGGGACGAAGACTGTCTGACGTTTCGGGACATGTCATTTTACGACTTTGGCGCCAACTCATGTCATTATTGTCTATGGCATTATTATTAATATTCTATCTACTATTTCTAGTAAGCTTGTATTTATCCCGTTTAATTAAGAATAACAAAGATTTATTAATTACAATGCAGAAAAGTTCAAAATTATTTGTGTATTTAGTATCGGCTAAAACTATTCAATTGTAACGCAAAGGCCTCCTTTTCCAATTGTCTTTCGTCTTTAGCTAATTAATAGAGGTCGCTATAACAATTTCATCTTCAAGTAAATAGATAATCATTTTCCATATGTTTACCACATCAATGAATGAGAAATAAGGTTATTGACAAGTTATAACACAAGTTGTGTACGTAGATATAGCTTAGAAACCTTACTACTGCTGTGTTATGAATGCACTAATTTCTGTGGCATCTACAGCTTATGTGCCTAGGTTAAATGTGGTTTCCCTTAAGCCGAATAAAAAGATAAATGTATTATCTGAAAGCCATTTTTATTCTTCTAGCTGTTGCTTTTGATTTCGCCCGCGTGAATGTTGGTTATAACTGCTATAACTTTACTCCTGTCCGATATTCGGTTTAAAAATAGTCTATATGATAATTTAACCTATGTGTCAATCTTTACACCGCGTTCGAGTGATCCCTGGTACAAGGGCAAGGTGAAGAATTCTTGGTTTTAGCTGGTATAGTTCCTGCGCGCTTTTCTTCCTTCCCCATGGCGGAGAAAGGCTATGTGAATTTCCTCCCAAATAGGAAAGGTTTAAACTAACTCCATACCAAATTTTATTAAAATTGCTCAAGCTGTTTAAGTGTGAAAAAGTAACAAAAATCCATCCATACTTCCATCCATACTATCTCGTTTACAATACTAAGTAGTAGCATTAGTTAGGCTTTTGTTTGAATGGTTTATTATTTTAATGTTCCGACATTAATATTAACATTAACGTCGATCATTGGAGACAAGAATAGTTGTTTCCTAGATTTTTTTCAGTTTTACAAGGCCGTCAATTAATATTTTTAACAAATGAACAGTTGAGCAACTCAAAATACCAGGGTGACATAAAATCTAGAAGTAATGTCAGTAAAATGTTCTCGAAAACAATTGAATAACATGTAATTCTAGTGAATTAGGTATCATTACTGACAGTTGAAGCTAATATGGGGGGATCGCAGCGGATACAATTGCAACGAGAGTAGACCGGCAATCCTTCTACCATGATCACTTCAAATATTACTTTGGCCTTGGTGGAAGTGAGAAGGCATGCTACACTGCGTAGCGGTGTCTCGTTTCCACAAAAGCAATAGAACTTAATTAAGAGCACATAGTGATTGGGCGGTACAAAAACATTGTGCATGAATGCACGATACATTGGTTTGCTTTGTGACACGCTACACAAACTGCATTATCATCTACTTGTGTCCACTATCTGGATACCATTATATTTACATTTGAAGTACAATGTCCAATGTACTGGGTGCTGTTTACAAATTGAACTCCCTTTGCAATGCTTACAATATTCTGTATTTAAGTATTTGAAAACTATATTCATTTTGTAGTTTAACGAGTCTGAATAAATATTATGTTACTGAATATTAGTGATATAAAATCTATACACTATAAAATATCTACATTTGAAAACGAACTTTTATACTTACAAATCAACATGATTTATTGTTCTGTTTAGTTTCTATCATACATTGTTATACCTAAATAAAGATTAAAATTATATTCTAAAACGTGTAAACAACAGAATAAAGTCAAATTTAAGTCTTGTAATCAATCAAATCAATAATCATTAACTGCCATTTCAGACCATTCAAACAAGTTCTAACACAACGAAGAGTTATTCGACGTTTTTTGATTCACTTTCTACAAAACAGGTGACGAAACTAGTATGCAATGATAAAAATAAACTAATACCTGATATGAAACCACTTTCTTTCTCATTATGTGTGCAAAAGTCTTTTAATGTGACACGCGAGTAACCAGTTTAATAGGTTTTAGGATATTATGATACTAAAACGCGATAAATTATGTCAGTTTTTAATTTTGACTCTTCTTGAGAAACTATCAAAAAGGTATTTTTTTATGACCGAAAATACAAAGTACTTTCTGGGTATATATTTCTTCACACGTCAATCAGTGCTCGATAACCTTATTGGCTATGCCCCTGCCCTATACCTCTGCGCTAGGTTTCTTCAGACTTCTAAAACGGAATCTTGGCGATGCTGGGTCTAGCAACCGATCAAACCTAGACCTAGCACTATAATAACTTTCGTGAAGCAGATTCTTTTTTTATTATTAGACACGATTACAGTACCTTCACGGTTACCTACTGTGGACGGATCTCTTCTTAAACCCCACACCTTGACACCTGTTTATTTCCTAGGCTATATACATATCAATAAACTGCTTTAAAGGCCTTCCATTGACAAGTTCAGATTACTTCCTAACTTAGATTGAAGGATTATTTTGGTTGACAAGTGGACTCTAGTAGGTACTTCAGTACAAGTACAATTACGAGCAAAAACATGTGTACACGATTAAACAATTGAAGTTCAAGTCCTAGACAAATGATTTAGAAAATCGTAAAATTGTCGTTCAAACTAAACATAATAATTATGTGCAGGTTCGGTAGGGAGGGCATTCTGTCACCCGATTAGCTTATAGGGCAAGATGTAAAATAACGCGTCGTCCTGCACGTCCGTTCTTATGGGTAGTAAGGGGGCCCTGTACCTACCCCTCTACCCCTTAGAGAAGGAGTCCAGCAGGACTGAGGCTTGCCAGAGTCGCTCAAAGCATGCTCGAGCGATCCCGCGACTCTGGCTTTAGCCATAGAAGGGGTCCAAGGTGATTTTGGTCGGTGCGAGTGAGTTCGACATATCCCTGAAAGAATCCATGATTGAAGTCATTAGGGTTTCACCCCGGAAACCAAAAAAATCAGTACAGCTTCAAAAATTTGTATAAGAAATCTACTGCAATTGTATGGTTGTGTCTACATGGTTTTTAATAGTTTTTATACATCTAACTTTACTTACCCTTTTGGCGTTTAAGCGCACACATGAAAGATATATCTTTAATACTATATCCTGTAACTCGTTCTCCTTCCATGACCCACATATCAATTGATATTGCCTTCGACTATAACTGATAACGTTACGTATTAATTCAATAAGACTGATAAAACTGTCTGCAAGAGAAAACAGTTACACAATAGGTAATTTAGGTATTGATTACTTTTATATGATTAAGTAATTATGTGTAAACAGTCAGACAGACATTGACTTTATTGTGAAATAAAAACGATATTTTAATAAATTTAAATATGGGCCACACAACTGGAACCAGGGTTTTTGAGGGAATATTTCGACCTAAGTTTATAAAACTCCTTAATCTTCTTGAAATCAATCGACATCCAAAGATTTTTTTCACTTCTGAATACTCTATAGGTACAATGCTGCGCACTTATAAGTTATAACATATCGTTTATTAATAATATTATTTTAAGGGAATCCTAAAAAAAAAATTAATCTGTTTTATTCTTTTAATCCGGAATATTTAAATTTCTTCTTGCCGCGTAGCGGTCGTTAAAGTAAAAAATAAATAGAATTTTAAAATTTTATCGTGTTGACAGACGTTCTTTATTTAAAACTTGTCGTGGTCGCCCCACTTTGACAGCTAAAACAATGGCCTCAAAAACTGTAACGAGTGCGTAAGTTAAAACGAATAAAGAATCAAAAATAAAAAACCAAAAACAAATAATCATTGAATCAGGCACAGGCGGGTAAAAACGTTATGCGTAACAAATACATAACTATCATAATATAAACTTTTCGCTAATTATAGTTTTATTTTTAATATTTCGATCGGGCGTGACAGCAGGTAGTTTTTGTTTTTATAAAACGACTCCCGTACTAAGGATATTTCTCAGAGTTTCAATTCACATGCACAGAGACACCCAGACTCAGAACAAGCATTTGTGGATCGCACAAATTCTTGTCCTACTTGGGGATCGAACCCGCGATATGTCACGACTGTAGTAATTGACCTGGTGACCTATAAATTTACATAAAATGTTCCGAAAATTCAAGTTCATGTTCATTATTCTAATTAAAACCGATATTTGCTCGACATTAACCGTAATACTTCAATCGATTACATGCAATAAAACTGAACGTTCTGGGTCAAATAAATTGACTATGCGTCTGCAATAATTGAAACGTGTGTGCTTCGATAACTATCAAGTTATTTGTTAAAGACGCGACCGCGACAGTTAAGTGGAACCAATTGTCCTACTGTGCAAAGAAGAATTCTTTTTCTTTAAAAAAAAACGACTTTTGCATTAAGGAAATTAATCGTTGCGGCGCGGCGGTTTTACAGACATTCACATACACAAAGTACCCTGTACCCAGACCTAAGCATTTGTGTCGCATAACTTTGTCCTACGCGGGGATCAAACCCGGCGACACATAGCGTCTTGGTTGTCGTAGCCCTAGGCAGCTCTACGACTTGAGTGTCGTATCGCTTTTATCACTGTTTTTCTCCTTGATTCTGGTCTTAGACCCTGATGATAATCTCTAATGGTTTGCGATTGTCATTTACAGAGTTTCTATCGTTGGTATATAAACTATCCTAGTAATATTATGAACGAAAGTTTGTGAGGATAGATGGATGTTTGTTACTCTTTCACGCTAAAACTGCTGGAGCATTTTTGAATTTGGTATGAAGTTGAAACCCTGGATAACGCAGGCTACATTTTAACCGACAACATCAGAAGGGGGGTAATATTTTTGCAGCTATAGCCGTCACGGGTGAAATCGCGAGCAACAGATATTACAGCTAACACCTGTTAATAGAAACAAAATCGTCCCCCAGAATCAAATCTACAGCCTTCAATGCACGATTTTAATTTACTTATTTAATATTTCTTGTTACAGTACATTGAGCGGTTCTTGAACGAGTCTGAACATGGGGTCGTTTTGTTCAGTTGGGGCTCTCTCATCAAGACAGCTACCATACCGAAGTATAAAGAGGACATCATAGTGAACGCCCTCTCGAAGTTGAAGCAGAGGGTCATTTGGAAGTATGAGGACAGCGGCGAGGAGGGCACGCTGACTGGAAACATCCTGAAAGTTAGATGGATCCCACAGTTCGAATTGCTACGTAAGTATTTTTAGTGGGTAAAATGGAACCCTATTACTAAGCCTCCGCTGTCTGTCTGTCTCCAGGCTGTATCTGACCGTGATAGCTAGAAAGCTTAAATTTTCACAAATTATGTATTTCCGTTGCCACTATAACAACAAATAAGTACTAAAAAAAATGGGGGTCCTCATGCAACAAACGTAATTTTTACTCGATCTTAATAAACAAGTAGGTAGATTAACAGACTAAAAATTAGTATACCTACAACAAACGTGATTTTATATTATAGATAGATACGATAGATAGTACGGAGCCCCTGGTGCGTGAGTCCGACTCGCGCTTGGCCGGATTTTTTTTTAATCAATGACGTTTTGTAACATTCTAAAGGTACTCCTCCACGTGGGAGCAATTGCGTGTAATGTAACGCGATTTGAGCATTACATTAGTGTACGTGAACTAAATCGATTATAGATTAGATATAAATATTAGATTTTTACTATGTTTATTAGTAGTAGCAAATAAAGAGAATTTAAACTATTTCATGTTAATTGCGTGGTAATTTTATCAATGACGTCATAGATTTTAAAAATAGTCATTAACGCGGGAAAATAAAATAAATATTCTCAGTAAAAGTATCTTACGAGGAAATAATATTGAATAGCACGCGTTCTTGTGGTTGGGCCTGATTTTATCAATTCACAATAACGCAATTATGTCTAAGAATTAAGATTACCGCACATCGTGATGCTGCAAGTATGGAAAACGCGATTTTCCTTTATACGTCATCATTCATTATTATTTTTCGGAAAATAATTTTCAAACTCATGTGGATTGGAGATGATTATCAATTGTTTTTCCTATTCTATGTGATCTCAAACTACTAGCACAGCTACTAGCCTACTATTATAGTCTATCTACTTATTTAATAAGCATCTGCGGTACTTTACAAATTAGAAGCTCAAAGATTTTTTTCTTGGTGCTTTTATATTTTAACCGACTTTTAAAAGGAGGATTTTATCAATTGTCTGTATTTTTAAAATCACAATAACAAAAGATTTGTTTTTCTTTGAACCGAAACATTCGGAAGGTTATCGGTATATAGTTGAACAGTTTTTATAATAGTGAAAGAGACTTCCTTCTCCTTCTCTTCTTGTTTCCACATTTAGAACAGCCTCACTTTCACCTCAAAACAAACTCTAACATAAACCTTTCTTATCCACAGAACACAAAAAAGTAATCGCATTTATTGCACATGGCGGTCTTCTCGGTATGACAGAAGCAATTTCGGCGGGAAAACCGATGTTGATCGTTCCGTTTTACGGTGACCAGGCGTTGAACGGCGCTTCAGCCACGGCTATTGGGCTAGGGAAGGCGATCTCCTATGCTGACATGTCTGAAAAGTCTTTATTAGATGGACTACAGAGCGTGCTCAGTGCTGAGTGAGTATTTGAACATTTTTTTTTTATTATTATAGCTTTTGTATCGTCTTGTCAAATATTCAGGGACTAACATAGGTAGACTGACTCTATCTGCGAAAGCGTACCCGCCTGACCCTTAACAATATGGAACGGAGAAACACTCCGGTGGTTTTAGCCCGTAATAAGATGTCCCGCACCCCTTCGAGTCGTCCCCACAGAAACACAGGAGCCCCTTGTAGGATTTTTGCTAGGTCAAAAAGCAGACTGTTTCAAATGCTTGCAATGTTTCAAGGAAAAGAAATCACAAAATCTTATTTGCAGATTAAGTGCAATCTGATTTTATATTACTTTAATTACTGGCAAAACAGTCCTAGAGACGGCTAAATACATGGATTTAAAATATTTTAGTAACTAAGGATATAGATATCGATTTGAAATGAAATAAGCAACGTCGCGCAGTAATCGACGAAGCACGATGAAGTTATTGAAATTAAGTAATTATCTAGTATTATGACAGCATATAATATACATATTTGTATCGTACACAATTATTTTACTTATCATGAATAGGGTTGTCAATTAAGCCTCTACTACACCTTCGCGCCTGTTTAGATATTTACAGTGCGAAGAAATTCAAATCTTGATCTTGAAGTAGGTCTATTGTAGGCAGTAAATATAGGAAATATTAGAAAGATAATCCTATATTCATGTTTTATTTTCACCCAGGTATTTCTCAATATCCTAGCATGAAATTAACTATTGATTTGCAATCGTTTAATAGGTATATATTGATCTCGTAAATAAGTAGTTATAGGCATTGCTAACCCTATGATTATTGCGCATTGACAAATGTTTGTGGCATCCATAGTCAGTAAAGAGAAAATTGATTAGGTTGTTTAAATAATATGTCAGGTTAGGTTAGTATGGAAATGTTACTACTGTAACCAGATGCATTATCTAAGTGGTAATCCAGAAGATATATTACATGCATGCTTATTAGCTTGTATTATGTTTAATAGGTTGCTATGGGTAGATACTGTGACGATGGTCTTAATTACGTAGCTGTATGCGTATACCACGCGAAATCGAATTATGGTTAAAACGTAACGTAGTTTTAAAATCCTGTTTTAAAAGCAGTAACCTACTTTTGAATCAATGCATTCATTAGGACAAATTATACTGACAGTAAATTTTTTGAAAACCAAGAATGGGCAAAATGTTTTAGAGAAAATATAGTAAGTCTTTTATTCCAAAAACTTCAAATAAAATAAAATTCCGTTCCAATTGTACGACTTTGAAGTCGTAATTAGGTATGACCTATATACTTTGTTACTACTCAGTTAGCGATGACGTCCGCGGCCCAGAAAGCGATCTATATTGTATAACACACGGTAACGAATATGGCCAAGCGCCAAACATAAACCGCAAAATGTCAATGCGCCCTAAAATAAACCAATTTACATTGGTTAATGGTTATCCTCTGTTTAAACAGAGATGTGGCGTAAGGTGTTAATTATCTGTGGCGGCTATGGCGTAACGCATCCATCACCCAAATTGTTTCTTATCATAATTAGTTCGGTTTTCTAATTTGTAAATGATTTATTTTTCGTTACACATTTTACAATTTAATGTCTGTGACTGAACTGGAACTGGCCTACCCATAGAAGCCATGATTTTTTTCTTATGAGGACTATGGGTCCCTAAATAATTTTGCCTGGTTTTAAGGCTCCAGAGATTTGCCACTTTAGGTGGACGTTTGGGTAAATGATTAAGTAAATAGGTAATAAGACTGTTTTTTCCAGTTCTCTCTTTAAAAAGGGAAGACATAATAAATTGCTCTCGTAGTTAAAGAGTTCGTTACACCATTTAGCAGGGCAGGGCAGAGAAAATCTACACGAGTTTTCACAGGCAGAATGAAAACTATTTTTCTATGACGTTGTTTATAACCCCGTGGAAGAATTTACTATCGATGAAACCATATAAGCCTCCGTTCAAAAGGGCTAATTGTTTAATGACCCGATACCAATGTGCAGGGATGCGAGTTCAAATCGATTCGATATCATAACTTATATGAAGTCTTTCATAAAATAATAATTTGAATTTATTAAAAAAAAAAAAACTGGGAATGCGTTGATGTTTGGTTAGTTTATTTTATTATATTATGTTCTCTTTTTTCCCTTGTTGTTATTTTTTTAAAAGTTTTTGTAGCATTAATTTGTCGCATTGATTTGTCTGTAATGATGGTATAAATTACAAAATAAATATTATAGATCCGGTATTATGTATATTAGAAGTAGCTAATTTTTATGTTTGTTTAGCAGTTTTCAGTCTGATTCCTAGTTCAATCGTTTACGTTTAGGGATCTATTGGATGACCTAGTTACTATAAAATGCCTATAATATTTCAAAATAATACATCACAAATACGATAAATATATGCATACTTACTTAACGTATGTAGCTATAGGTATGTAGTACTATCTATCTGCTTATCATTTAATAAATTATGCTACCTAGAAGCTCAAATCTTTTCAACCCTACTTATGACCCCATTAGAGTTTCAATACGTGAATAGGAACTTTGTTAAGTATGTGCGTAGATAATGATCTATGGGTATATTTAAATGAGCAACGTGAGCAAAAGGGTTGTGTTTTGTTTTTCTTTTTGCCAGTCATTCTTTTTTTAACAATGTAGGGCAAAGATATTTTTAAGCTGTTATTCGTAAACAATCGTAAACAATGGATTTAATAAGATTATCTTGTGCCCGATAATGAATTATTGAACTGGGTTAGACAGGTACCTAGACTTATCAAATTTACGCAAGTTTTATCTATTAGTAGTAAATAGTAGAATGTCAAATATCAGATTATAAGTAGGTACATAGGTTGGTAAACAGCCATTGTGAAACATGGTGAACGTAAATCTACATGTACCTAATTCACTGCAACCCCTAAAATTTTAAATACTTAGGTATGTAGCTTAAATACCTATATAACTATGTTGATTTTAGTTGTAGGTATGCAATATAACCCACCCATGTTACGCCAATTGGAGAAAACGGTTAATCCGAATAATTTCTTATATTTGAAAAAAAAAACACATCAATGCAAATTAAATGTTTTGCAAGTATATTCAGGAGACTAAATCATTCGTTCTTTTGTTTTCAGAATGCGGGTAAGCGCTCGTCGGGCATCCAAGATCTGGAAAGACAGGATAGCAGACCCCTTAGACACAGCTGTATACTGGGTGGAACGAGTCATCCGATGGGGAGACCAAGACCCCTTGCACTCCACCGCAAGAGACCTCAACTTCATTGAATATAACCTATTAGATGTAGCCGCTGTCATCCTACTCGCTATTACAATGATAATCTTAATTTTAAGGATAGTAATAATGAAAATACTACGGCTAGTAAGTGGCGGTGCGAAAAAGGAAAAACTGCATTAGTATGTAACACCCAAAAGCGTATTTTGCGTAATTTGGCTCGGCTTCAAGCGCATTAGTCTAAATATGAGTTAGCCTCGATTTCGTTGCACTATTTGTTTTGAAGTTCTTGGTTTATTCGGTTTCATACAGTAAATTCGTCCGCCTAGCCTTTTCAAGCATAGTTTCAAATATAACGTAGCCTTCCGCAGTAACAAAAGCCTATGAACACTTCCAGATTCACTAGGCTCTTAAAAAAAACAATGACTTAATTATGGGACTGGGACACAAAGATCGTTAAACACGAGAACTCTATAAAAGTCTTGCTATAAAATGGCAATTTTTTTTAAATCAAAAGGTTTTATTTTGAATAGGTCTTCACAGGCACTTTTAAACCATTAGTGACTAGTTGTGCGGTTCCAAAATGTCATACCAGTTGGTGTATCTGCGTTCACTAATCCACATTTGTTGCTGGAAGTAGGTACCACTGTCCACTACTCTATAAAAACCATTTTCCTTTATTAAATGAGGACAATTCTAACAGGTCTGATAAATACGTTCCGTTTTACATGTCAAATTTGTACAGCCTGTAAAAATGTAGCTATATTTAGTTGTATTGTAGATAGTAGGATTATTTATCTAAAATTAGTAAATATGTTGTATAGGTGTTAGTTGATGTTTTAAAACCGATTTTACAGTTGCGGTTCTAAAAACTTATCTCAATTGTGTTCCTGTCAATAATCATTAGAGAAATCGAAAACGTGACCGTTTGTTAATATTGTATTGAATTTTATTGTTTTTTCTCATTGTTCAGCTGTCGTAATTTTGTTTAATCTGTCACGTTCCAAGTAAAAAAAAGCATTTGTGATAAATGTATAAGTTCCTTAACGTTGTTAATAATTATAAAGAAAGAACTAATCAAAATACTTTTACTTAACTATAAAACAAATGTATTTAAAGTTATAATGTTAATAAAAAACAGAAATTATTGTTGATTTTCATTTTAATAAATGTTGATTCATAGAATTATATTTATAGAATCCAGTAATATCGAATGCTGCAACAAGACAGTTGCTAAGAGCTGCTATACATATTCTAAATACATTTGAAAAAAAACTATTTTCATCTCTTTTATTTCCTTTGCCTTATAATAATGAATTAGTAACATAGAACATCGGAAATGAGCTAAAACATCGCCTTCAATGCCTCACAAATCGTACGTCTATCTATGACTTCGCTGCAACAAGCATATTATATCTCTTTTGCGTGTACAAGCGCATTTATTCTCCAGAAATTACTGGTCCCAAACCTTATCGCAAACATTTTCTTTGCTGTCACTATTTAAAACAGAAATTCTAAACGCACTTAAGAGCAAACATTGTTTATCCATGTGATAAGATTTGAATGTTATTTATAAGCAACACAGTATAAAAGCTTGTGATACACCAACAACTTATTCAAAATATTGGGCCATATGATATTTTCGTTGACTGAACCATAATTAATTTATTGTTCTACTAATAACTTGCTTAAACATTATTATTTTATAATTTATTTTATTTCAAGATGTTTAGGGATTGTCTACACTGAAGACAAAATGTAACTACCAACATATGTGATGTAGTATGTAGATTAAATAGTTCTTAACTAGGTAATCTTTTCCATAAAAGAACAATAATGGTTTCAACACATGGCCCTTGAACACTGACATATCTGTACAGCCAGTTATCTAATCTGTAGACACAGTCTTATACCACAAACTTTTCAAGCAAGGCATTAAAAGCATCCAGAATACATCATACACCTTCCCATACTTTGTAGCGCTGCACACTTAAATTTACAAAGGTTAATTCTAATTGCCTTGCATTAATTCTAACTGCAGTCTCTTAATTTTGATAGGCAGAATTTCCACCATCTGTTGGCATAGCTGGAATTCTTCCTGCATCATCAATGCGGCCTCCTCGTCAGCCATGCAGATGTCTACAACAGCTTGGTATGACTTATAGCTTTTCTGTATATTCGTCAGCAGCATCGGTTTGTTTGCAGGACTGTGCGCAGCAACCCTCTTCATGCTACTCCTACCGATAAAAGCGTAAGCACTAATCACAGGCCGAATCATGTCGGACGCCAACTTCTTTGGCAGTTTACCGTCTTTATCTTTGACAGAGTTTAAGAAGTTCTCGTAACTCTCCATGCTCTTTTCGCAAAGATTGTTAATCTTCTTCAACGCATGTGGTGTCGTCCTTTCCGTTTTGTTAAATTCTTCAAGTTTGATGTTGAGTATATCTGTATAGACTTCTCCGAGTTCGTACCAGAGCTGGCGGCAGTGCTGTAGGTAGTATACTGGGTTAATATGTTTTAGTAACTCTTCAATCATGTCGACGCGTCGCTTGAGCATCTTGGCTCGCCTCTTATCATCTTCTTCGAAGAAAGCAAGGTAGCTGTAAGACTGAGAACTGTCCTGTATTAGTTCTATGTAGTCTGAGGCTAGAGAATCAAGTTTGTAGTACTCCTTGGCTTTGTTCAACCAGTCCTGACAACATAAGAAGACCACTTTTGCATCATCAAAAGTCAGTAAGTACTTGTCGCCTATTTTATTCTCATACTTTGAGACATCAAGGTCTGGGAAGGTCAGCTTTCTAAGGTCTCCGCCACAGATGTTTTCATTGTCTTCCAGTGCAAGATTTGACAAATCTGTAAATTATAGATAGTTAATTAGAAAGAGTACAAATGATTTTTAAAAGATGTTACATAATGTTTTGTTTACAAGCCACACAGTACTAAATTATAAGTTACAAGCAAGTTTAGTCAGTTTGAAAGGTATATATTCCACTATGGTTATAATTTTTTTCATGCTAAGATTCTTTAATATTGGTTAATATTACAACTAGCAAAAACATACCTGTAATAGCTTCAGTTAACTCCTCAGAATCACCCATAAGCCTTGCTTTAGATGCTGTCATCAAGATGATGCAATACTTAGCCCAACAACGAGCGACATCTGCTGACCGATGCCGGAATGTCTCCATATTAGCCATAGACACCTCATCACCCTCGACACACCGCAAGTTTTCCTCATACTGCTCCAATATCGTGGAAGCAGCAGCTAAGTGGTGCCTAGACTGGTAAAAACCATTCTGTTCTGCAAAGAATTGAGATAGCGTTGCTGAATTTAAAGCCCAGTCAATCGGCTCATAGTTATTATACTGCAGCTGCCTACGTAGAGTTACATGACAGTACACTGCAGATTTTAAGTTCTCTTTCAGTGCACCATACACTTGGGCCAAGTAGTACAGGGTCAGTGTGTGTGCCTTTTCCAGTATCATGATATCTCCAATAGGACTGTCGCCTGCAGGACTCACAATTTGTTCTATAGGCAAAGGCAGCTGCATAGTACACTTAAAATTCTCATACAACTCTTTGGAATTCAGCAAATAGGTTTTAGCCTTGCCAGGTTCTTCGCGATTTGACCACAGAATACCCAGGTTATTGCAGACATAAATTAATACGATAACTATCTCTGGTTTTGAAGCATTTGGGACAAGCAGCTCAACTGCTTCTGAAAGCACTTTTTCACTTGCAGTTAACTCCTCTGTTTCCATGTCTATGATGCCAATGTTAAGCAGAACGGTGCCCAGCATAGCGTGGAGCGCGATTTCATCGACTGGGGTTTCAATACCGAGTATATTCTTCAGACTATCTCTCATACCGACAAGTATGTTCTTTGCCTTGTATTTCGACACATAGGGCTCATGTTCCGGGTCATTCTTGCTGTCTTCGTCCAGCAGTTTACGGACTTTTCCATAGTTTTCGTTGAAGTCATTGAAAATCTCTTTAGCGGACATGTCTGAACTACCAGTCATTTTGGTATTGTGTTCACAAAATCAATACTCTATACCGATGTTGTACTATTTGTTTTGTTACACAAAACTTTTATTTATGCATATTCCTTTTATGTATGCTACAAAATTTATTGGTTTTCTTTAATTATCTAAAGCGTTAAAAATGATTTATATAAGATTTTAGAAACGTGTTGGTATTTTTGCTTTATAAAATTCATTGCATTGTTGACATAAATGACATAAGAATCGATTCACATACTGACGTTGCAAAGATCGTTTAGAAATCTACTCGAGTGATTACAAAAATATATTAATTTAATTTAGTCTATGTAAGTTATATAATAATGTATTATAATTCATGCACCAGTTTTGTCACCTACTTTCTGCAGTTCAATCATTAAACAAATAGGCCATCTAATATATTTAATGTTATAATTATAAAAGGGCCTCTATCAGCCATACTGACTGTATTACTTAACTATTGAACCAGTTGCAGTCAAACTTAGGCCTGATAGACATTTAGACAATAATAATATGGATACACCATCCATGACGATAATATTTTGTTGTAGTACGTTGCGAGAAAACACAACCGACGTTATAATCAAAGCGTTAGCGTGAGTGATTAATATGATACAATCATTTATTCCAAGAAATTGCACTTGAAATCCTACTTACCAAGATAAAATAAAGGCGGACCTATTTTAAATTCTCATAATACTACATTTCTGTTTATGTAGGTAGGTAGTCTTCAAAACGAAAAACATCAGTCTAAAATTTTGGAATCTAATATGTAAATGTTATTCCAACTACATTTAAAAACATATCCGACGACGAAGGCTGAAGGCCGTTTATTGTGTTCCGTTAAAGTATATTTTTATTTATTGTGGTCACAGCCTGTGTACTCACGTCATCACGTATAATACTCTGTGTATAATACCTACACAATTTTAACAATGTCGTTATTGTCTCATTATTTTATCCCATGAGATAGGCCATAGACGTGTTAAGGTTAGGCATAATCTGATTATGCCTTTGCCTACGTCCGTATCTTTTCTACCTAAAGCTGGTATTACATTGCACTGAATCAGGTCTCTTTAATAAAAGGTGGGCGTGGCGCGTAATCGGTCACGTACATTGCTATACCGTCGAGTTTAAACTGTATGCTGTAAGCACAGAGTTTATTTTTATTCGTCAAAGTTGATGCTTTAGCTTTTCAGTAACAGTTAGGGTAGGGGTCCCTAATTCAATTAAGTGTAATACCCCTTTACCAGTTTGTTTTTGTTACTCGCCGGTATTTGATATTGAAGTTTGTTTGGGATTTGGCGCCAAAATTTGTATTAATATTTGCCACTAAGCTAAAGTCAACAAAATTAGATGGATAACTTTTCATTAGGAATCATATTGAAATGTAGACTCATTCGCATTTGCAGGCACTAAGTATTTCAAATATTAATTGTGTTAACTATTTATAATTATCCGGCCGTTTCTGAAAAATAAATACCTTCAGCGATAGGGCTGCCTACCTACAGCCTTTTAATAACGTCAACAACAAACCGCCCTTTCGTCATTGCGACACGCTCGCGACTGTATCATGCCCCGGTCATGCCACGATTCGATAACGTAGGCATGACTAGTGTTACGCCCGTTAATATGAAGACTTGACTGTGCTATCATTATCTAAGCCTTGCCCTATCTAATTCAAGTTGAGGTATTGCTAGATAATAAGCCGGCCACTAAATAGTAAGTGTATAATAAAAGGAACACATAATATCATTAGTTTGCACTGTTTATTCTTAAAACAAATACTTTATAATTTCATACACCATCTACCCGCAGATGGGTACACATCCATTCACCTCTCGGCATAATTCCCTTATTCACAAATACATTATATATAACATAATTTTACAGCTTTATTATTTACATTGTACTGTTTAAAAATGTTAAAATACAAAAAATTCTGTTCATAGTCAGTCCTTCATATAAAATAGTGTTAAAAAAAGATTATGTTATGAATAAGGAAAAAATATGCTTAAATCTAATAACAACATAGTTAAGTATGTTACAAACAGTGCTCTCTACGAATGGCCTGTGCCAATAATACATGTATTAGGAGCCTGTCGGAGGTTCTGGTTCCTCCATAGACAATGCTCGCGGAGGTGGAGTGTGGGCGTTGAGCTGGGAGAACACCTCCTTCTCTCCCAGAGCCAGAGGGTCAGGCTGTGTGGCGGGGGACGGGCCAAACTCCATCATAGGAGATGGGGACACTGGCCTCACTACCCCTGCACCGGAAGCCTCCTGCTCCTCTAAAAATCTGTCCATATAGTCTGTATGACCTGGATGCAATGTATACTTCTTCTTTTCCAACCGTGCCTTGTTTGCAAATATATCATGTCTTTCTGTCTTTTTCCATATATAATAAAACTGTACCAACTCTCCTACTGAACGAGTCCTTACTTTGTGTTGTCGTATTAAATGGAAGTCCTTACCGTGGGCTTTTAAACCATTTTCAAAGTTACGACACTCTTCTTCGGACCATAGGCTTGCGTGTGCAGGCGTTTGGGCCGATATGCGTCTCCGTCTTAAGGCCTCCTCTACATTGTGACCACACTGTTGTAGCAGGAACAGAGCCTCTTCATCATCTCTTAATTGTTTTCCCTTTGGAACAGCATCCACACCTGTAGGGGAATTCATAGAACATATTTTTTTCATATAGTCCTCAGTAACTTTTTCATCTAGAAAACTAGGGTTCCACAATAACTTGTCCTCATTTTCATATGGCAGTGCATCATCATAGCTGCATAGACCCTCAGGTATTGCAGCCTGGTAGTCACTACCCACCATTATAGTCTTCTTCCAGTCGTCCTCGTCAGGACTGTAATCATAGTCATCTTCCTCTTCGGAAGGCGGTCTTGAGCCAGACCTAAGGCATCGCGTGGCTTCAGGACTAGCAGTCTCATTATACAACTGTTGCAAAGCTGATTCAGCTTTCTCAATCTCCTCAGGCACGACCTCGGGCACCGGCTCCGGCACCGGGGGCTTCTCCATGGTTTTGTCGTATCCGTACAGAGCCAGTAGTTCCTCCAAGGGCATATCACCTTCCCGTTGAAGGCTGTTGAGTTCCGCTTTCGGGTCGTGTTGCTCTCCGGCGGCTAAAGCTTCTTCTTCGTCTAATGTTCTCTCGTCATCAAAGTCATTTACCATCATATCAACAGAGGGCTCGAATAGAGACTTTTCATTCCCCACTTCCATACTCGCATCGTGTTCGCTTACATTGGATACCAGCGCGCAATCTGACATGACTGCCACGGTACCACACTATGGATATTGTATCACCATAACTTGATAAGTATTCAGTGTTTTTATTATTAGTTTACGTAATTTAACATTTAAATTAATAAAAAACATTACAACTATGACATATTATGCGATTATAAAAGAAATATACGAAGAACAAAACAAAAATATTTTGACACGACAACCACAGTAAACCACAGGCCTTGACAATCTATCTTTTTAAAGATTAACGAGTAGGTTATTGGTACTGAGTCTTTTAAGATAACATCCTGCAGTTTAATTTTATATTTATTTTATAATGAAAATAACGTGAATTTGTAATAGTTTTTTTCTAATGACAAAATTAAACTATTTACATAAAAAAAATTAATGTTACAACAGGCTGTGTTCATAAACAACATTGCGTAATAAAGTAATTCTCTAAACACCGTGAAGTTATGACACATATCAAAGCTCTAACTAATCAATGTCAAACAAATGTCTGTCAAGTGAATGCGTATTCTTTCCGATAAATAATTGTTATTTGTAATTTAAACCAAATTAAAATGTTGTTTGGCAGCATTTATGTATTTATAAAATAATTCGTGGTTCTGCCGGCTGAAACAATCATGATGTTGCGAATCCTATTTATATTGATTGTTACAATCGTCAAAGTAACGCACAGTTTTTCGGACATTGGAAAATGGGATTTGCCGCTGAATGGGGTAAGGGCATCTTCTACATCTCGAAAAGTATCTAGATTTACCAAGTAGTAATAGGATTTCTTCTTCAAATGTAATAATTATGGTTCCTTATGGCTACAGTGTTGATAAACGGTTAATTGGAACCACGTATGGATACGTATTATTACTGACTCATTTACAAGTACCTACTAGTATTTACAAAATGCTAATTGGTTGATAGCGCTAGTAGTTTTTTAACCGCAAGAAATAATTTCAGTAATCTTATAAGAATAAAATATATTTCCTTTTTTTTTCTGTATATAACACGAAAAATAAAAAGCATTACCTCTTCCTTTAACTGTAACTGATTACAGTATTGTTAGTTCAACTTTATCAAGTTATTTGTTGCACTAGCTATCAATATCAACATTGATAAACTCAAAACATTTCTATGCCTACATCACAAACTCATTAAAAATATGTTTTTTTTTTTTAATTAACAAGCACAGGAAACTTTACTATTCCTAAGTTATAACTATTTCACAGAAGTTGTATGCTTGTTTCTTCTTTTTCAGGATAATTGTGTGTTTACTCTAGCTAAATCACTTTTTAAGGATTCGCAAGTCATTGTAATGTGTAAGTATAATTCTATACTAACTTGTATACCTGTAGTGACCTTAGAACTTAATTGCATATCCTGTGTGTATTTCATACACATCTCATTCATAATTTTCATTGTAACCATGAGTATTAAATTGAACTCATTGACTATTTAATTTGTCATTTAACTAACATTATGTATTTAGTTGGTAGACTAAAAAGTCTTTTAAAGTTAATGAAAATGAGCTAAAATAAAAAAAAATATTTAGTAAATATTTATTTAAGCAATTAGCATCCATATGGTAATAAGTTACCGCAATATGTATTTGTTGTTTATAAACACTAATTAAATGATTACATTAAAAGCATTAGTAGTAACAAACAGATATAAAAAACTTCTGGTGCATTTTTGGTTTTCCCTCTATTTTAATGTTCCCCTATTATTAGGTTTTTCCTTCAGTATTGCTTTAATCAAAGCCGTAAAAGCTGTTGTAGTTGCCATAAAAGGTTGTGTAAATAAAAGTAACATTGCACTCATCTACTTATTTTTTCATATGTAACTATAACTACATTAATTATCAATATTACTGCCACCATTAAAATGTGGTTGAATGTTTAATGCAATTTTAACTACTGAAATTATTGGTGCCATTAGCAGGATAAAACAGCATTTATGCTATTCCAGGTAATAAACACTGTATATTTGAATCCAGGTCCCATCTACCGTTATCTTATATTTGAGCAACAAACACCCTTTCATTCCAAACTTTTGTATGAGACATATTAACAGCCATAATCGGAATATTCATCTATTTTGTTAAACATTACATGGAGGCTGTCTTCCCCAAGACTGGTTATACTTAGGTTACTTGCCGCGTGGGTTTATACTACAAAAATTTGCGTTAACCAAAGTGAAAACATGTGGGCATAGCCACATACTAAATTCAGACATAATAATACCAGCCTATAAACATCCTTCTGCTGGGCACAGCCTCTTCCCATATAGGGAAGGTTTGAGCATTGATCACCATGCTAGCTAAATCTAGACATGATAAACTAAAATAAGTATGCAGTCTATTAAATCAATAGCATTCTCAATTTTGATTATAAATAATTAGAAATTAATGTGTATACATCAAAGATAAGTGTTCCTATGTAATGATAAGGACATTTACGATACTCATAGTATTACTTATCTAATTGAGAGTACATGTTCTATGAGATTGCCTTTTGATACATGAGTCGCTTTCTCAACTCTGAACCGATTTTGGGGGTCTTTCATGAGTAACATGCTCTTTTTGGGCTTTATGTATATGTGGTGGTAATATGTGGTGAAGTAAACTTCACCACATATTACCACCACAACATTAAAAGATTACGCCCCGAACATCAAAGAAACTTAGTTTTTCAGAAAATATATCTTCTCTTGAGATATTCCATGACTTTCTGGAAACCCCTCCTCCCCTACGGCAAGCCTCACGCGATAAATGAACGGCCCCTTTGTTCATTTGAGATCTGACGTTAGGATTCAGCGATAGGGCTGCCCATCAACAGCAATTCAATAACATCAACAACACACCGTCCGTTCGTTACTGCGACATGCTCACGACTGTATCATGCCCTGGTCATGCCACGATTCGATAGCGTAGTCATAACCCACGTTGCGCCCCTTATATGTAGACTTCATACTGTATTATATATTATGCTGTGGTATTACCTACCTATATTTATTATTGGTCGACACGTAAACGATATTGTCCGCTAATTTCAATCATATTTAATTGTTTTCTTAATTTACATAATAATGTAGGTGTAAAATACTATTATTTGCTTATTGGACGTTGTAAGTTGTTTGTTACTTAAATACATATGTTATTGGAACTACCTATTGTTATTCTCATATTACTTGAGTCAGACAAAACTTTAAATCCAAACAACATTTCTCAAATCAAAATCTTAAATTCCTGATCTACTTACTTCGCTATTTTGTTATATTTGTAAAAGATTTTTAGAACATGTTTTTTACAAACAAATGTAGTTACGTGTATATTAATTACGCTCACTGTAGTTTTATCAGAAGTTGCAGTTGTGAAAGCGTGATAGCAATATATGGCGTAGAGCAGCGTCTCTCTTCCACAATTGCATTAATTCTACTCTAAACTGTTTCTATACTCCCCCGACCTGTTAAAAAATGTTCGATTTAACGATTAAACTAGTCTTTTTACAAATCTGGGTTATAAAAGCGCTATGTACGCAAAAAAAATAGGTTTTCGTATCCCGCATCGAGACTAAATACTAATATATTAATATAAACTTTTTGTGCTAATTTTATACAGTGTACGATTATACGCCTGCCACGCAGTTCGATGCTCTTGTACATGAATATTCTTAGTGTATTGAGACTATTTGAGACTTGAGAGAGATCGTACAGACGGTACGTCATTTGTTTTATAAGGGCATTCACTGACCGACCGTGAAAATGCTCGCACGAGCATTGATTGCGCGTTGAAGCTTACCTACTCTATTCATCTAAGCAAATTATAAATGGCTTTCTAATCAGCTCTAGACTGTTGCCATTGTGGGAGTAAAACATCGGTTCGCAGTGTAGTGTGCTATCTCTTTTCCATACACAACATTTTGCTTTTAAAGCATATTGTAGGCTGAGATACTAAGATACTACTAACAAAAATGGATTTTAATCTGTAGAAGTCTTTATTAGACTACGGTACTTAACATTCAATAACACCCTTTATCTAAATGACATACAAATTAATAGAACGCTAGATCACAGACTAATGACTATACATATAAACTATGCTCTAGCGATCAGCGAACAAAAATACTCGTACCTCACTAGACGTGCTAAAGGACTTGTATTGATAACATTTGTCAATAGATTCCGTTAATTAAAAACCGTACGAACAGATGCAATCTTATCTAGGCCCAGTCTTATCTGATGCTTTTAAGATAAATCGTTATATGTCCGGTGTTATCGTGTTCTATAGCTAGTGGTGTTGCAATTCGAGCCAGTACTTCACTTCCGTACTGTTTTTCCTATATGACGAATCAGCCTTGAAATGCAGCAGTGATATTCATTTCATTGTATAACGTTGTTTGAAGTTCCTTTACGTCTATAGTTAGTAGATTTTTCTGATGTATGTAAATGCTCTTGCATTACAACATGTTACCTTCAGTAGGTCTAGAATATTGACGACACTTGGTATCTAGTTGGGCTCCATTTTCCTCATGTAGGCTCCTGTGCCCCGTTGCGCGTGTAGTGGTGTCGGGGGCGGTCAGTCCAGCCAGCCCAACGCCCTCCAGAAGCGCAGAAGTCTCCTGGGACGTTCAGGCCTCTGGGAGGGTCCTCGGTGTACCGACAATAACAATACGGTGTATGAAAACATCAACACAACTGTTGGTGTTTTAGGATTGAGGCATGAGGATGCTATACTGGGCGTTCAACGGGACCAGGGCGCAAACAACCACCTCTAAAATATTGTTGCAGTTATAGAAGTAAAATAGCTCATAAATTAGTCTCTCTTCAAGAACTGGAAGTCTAACTTTAAGAGGTCACGGTATATAAAAGATTTTCTAGTTTCCCCCACTGTAACGAGAAAACCGAAAGATAAATAGTAACTTTCTTGTTTAATCTACACGCATGCATGGTAACAACAGTGAAAGATAATCATACCGTGAAAATGTTTGTTTTCCTTTTCGGAATAACGGTCACAGTTGGTTTCGTTCACGTGTTTGTATTACATTGTCTGTTCACAGCATTGACAATATGGGAAAGGGAATTACACATGTGTACGATAGTGTGAATGCAGACAATAGATAAAATTATGATTCTTATCAGACTTAGAGCGTTTTAACCCTATTTGTTGGATTATGGATTGACTAAGAGCGATATCTTTGTGCGACTGTTGTAGATTGGTATCACTTATTACTTAGAAAATTGTATGATTTAATGATGCAATACAACCATTATTAAATTTACATATATTAAAAAACGATGTAAAAAGTAACCTTTTTCACCTCATTTTCATGATCTGTCCTAAATGTTGTCTAACCCTTAATAATGAGTAGAGATTTGGATTTTACCTTTGAAGGCACTTGAGTACCTATTTTATTTAATTGAAAATGCTTGCTTTGTTCCAGTAAAATGCGACGTGACGAACGATACAGAAGTAACAGTTAACTATCAATGGGCTAAGACGATATGCTCACCTGACTACCTACATTATTTTGAACAGGTAAGATATGTAGTCAACAGAAAATCAAACAAGGTTAAGAGGTGCCTCACTGTTGGACGTTCGTAAGAGTTACAGCGACCCCGGCACTCAAATTGCTCCAGGAGAAACATAGTGGGTTTTAGTCAGTATAAATCTGACACTCCCGCTGCACCCACAGCGGGCGGGGTCATTTGAAGATTTTCCACAAAAAAGAGGTGCCTCTTTACCTTTGTAGTGGGACAGTTCAGAATATACCAAAATAGTAATTAAGCTACACAATCAAATTACACCGCCTATAATTAATTTTGTTCATATCCCTGTCGTGTGTCAAAGACCAGAGAAAATTACAAGTCCAACATTATTTATGCTCTATTACAATTTGGTGTTATGAGAAAACCTACTTCTCTCATGTTTGAGAATTTTGAAATCAAAAATTTCGAAGGCTTAAACGCATAGTGAAAGAACTATTATAAAACGTCATCAACAATGAAATCGTCCCTTACCTAGTGGTGTTTTATTATTTTCTGTGTCTCTTAAATAAATAGTTTTACAAAGGCAAAACATTTCTGCAAATGCTACATTGTTTACTACACGAACGTAATGGCCGGCAAAAAAAAATCGTAAACCTACATTCGAGCGTGTAATAACGAATCGTAAAGAATTTTTTATACGTTTTTATGATAAGTGTACTCTTATGGATTGATTCATAAATGTTCTATTTGACACGTCTAAGCCATGGTTCCTCAAACGTTAATCATCATCTATCATCACAAAAATGTTCTTACGGAAAAGAATGGGCAACTCAATTGATCAGCCTTCCAGAAACCAGGGGTGAGAGTATTATTAAATTTTCACCGCACGACTAAAAGCACGGTGCCAAATTATAGACCAAGTAACATTTTACATTGTAATAAGCGCACAGTATATAGGCTCAGTGCAAACGGGCCAACGACTTAACGTGTGAACTGCGTGTCCCGAACCTTCAACGGATTTGATCGGAGGCCTGTTTGCGTAAAAAGTTTGTACCTACGAGTAAGTGCACTATTCAATGCTTTTTATTTTTTTTCCAAACAGCAAGTAGTCTCATGCGCAAATAGAGTGGAGCGATCGGTTAGCGATGTCAACGGCACCAATACAATACACGTGTTGCGAGAAGAGAAGAAGAAATATATCTGCCGGGACAACCACATCATATTTATTGAAAAAACTATACCCGAAGTTATCAAGACGGATGGCGTGCCGACTGTGTCCGTAAGTTACTGTTTTAATTTCGTATTGTCTTCTAATTTAGAATTGTAAAAGGCACTTTTATAAAATTTTAACATCTGTTGTAGCTGCTCAAACACGGGTAGTGTTTGAGCAGCTACTTCCTTTGGCGCTGTCGGTAAACAAGCCGTGAATTCAGGGTGTCAGCTAGCTCCATACCACCATTTAATGAGCAATTTCATCAAAATTGATAAAGGGCCATACAAAAAAATAAATACACGTGATCTAACATCCCTTGTGATATTTTGTAATTTTTTGCCAACCCCCCCTTCTTTTGAGCCTCACGTGATGAATGGAGCCTGCCCCTTACTGGATACAAAGTTTTTTTACAGGATATACTATTGAACATAAAAGGATCCCATTGTATGTTTTTAGAAATCAGCACATCACAACCTCTTGACTGTTGAGAACGAAGGCATTTATGTCTTGAAAATGTCACTGTCTTCCAATAAGCAATTCAGAGCGACCGCCAGTGTGGAGATGGCGGCGCCTTCTGGTTACCTCTCTGCCGCTATCTGGCCGCTTTTACCGGTAAGTTTTAAATACATAATGTATGTGGCTTTATGCTTTATAACTGTTTGAAGTGTAACAAAAAACCTTCACATAGAGCCTCATGGCAGCTCGATACAACTGTTTGAACGAAGGTTGTCACTCAAACTATTCGAATATGAACTTGATATGCTTGCTTTTTCTTATTTATCTGGAATGGAATGGAATATAAATTTTGACACAACTTCACAGTTTTCAAGACCCGTCTCCCTTGTTCCTTCTCGTTTTAAGTTCATTCTACCCCAAACTGCATCACCGATTTCCCCTATTTATCCCCCTAAACAAAATGGAAGATAACATTCTGACAAATATCTTTTAATTCTAGTTCTTCGGTATAATGTGTGGTGTGTATACCCTGCTATGCACTGGTTGGTTGCTTGTCTGCTGGTTACAATGGCGGGACCTCCTCCGCATACAGTACTGGATAGGGGGCGTCGCCCTCCTTGGCATGGTTGAGAGTGCCACGTATTATGGCGTTTATTCTTCCATTAATAGTTCAGGGTGAGTTTGTAAAACCGTTTTTATAGCATGATCACTTTAGTCCCGTTATTTTGACAGTTTTTACTTAGTCTGGTCAATGTAATTGCAGCTACTACCTTTTTTATGATTACTACATAGTATAAAACTAAGTCACTGTCGCAGTCTTTCTGTATGTCCGCTTAAATCTTTAAAACTACGCAACAGATTTTAAAGGGGCTTTTTTTTAATAGATACAGTGATTCAAGTGGAAGGTTTACCCATGCGAAGCTGGGGCGGGTTGCTAGTACAATATAATATGAAAGACTCTTTAAATTGCTGACTAAATGACTCTCTTAAACATTTTCTGTGCATGCTACTTTTTGTCTTCTAGACCTTTTAGTGTGTTTAGTTATACCATCTACTAAATACTATAAGTCGGTTTTTTATTACAGTTATTTTAACGCCGAAGTGTATATGTTCGCCGAGTGGATATCCGTCGCTAAGCGGGCTTTAGCGAGGATGCTAGTCATTATTGTTTCTCTTGGATTTGGAATCGTCAAGTAAGTAATACATAAGATTTTACATTTACTACATACATACATAAACGTCACGCCTCTTTTTCTTGGGGGTAGGCAGAGATCACATTTACTACACCCTTATAAATATTTTTTCCTCCCTAATTATTTTTAATTCTAATATGATGTAGGCTATGTAGATATAAATGTACCATGGGTATTTTAGAGACCATATATTAAAGTACATAGTACGAATCATACGTGCTACGAATCATACGTGTTACGAAACATCCGTTCTACTAATCATACGTCCTACGAATCATACGGGTTACGAATTATAAGTCCTACGAATCATACTTATTAGAAACATCCATGTTACGAATTTTATGTGCTACGAATCGTATGTGCTATGAATCATACGTGCTACGACACATATGTGCTACGAATCATATGCTACAAATCATACGGGATACGAACCATGTGCTACGAATCAAACGTGCTACGAATCATACGTGTTATAAATCATGAGCTACCAATCATGTGCTATGAATCAAACGTGCTACGACTCATACGTGCTACGAATCGTATGTGCTATGAACCATACGTGCTACGAACCAGACGTTCTACGAATCATATGCTACGAAGCTTACGTGCTTAGTATGCTAATTATACGTGCTACGAATCATACTTGTTACGAAACATCTGTTCTACGAATCATACGTGCTACGACTCGTACGTGCTACGAATCGTATGTCCTATGAATCATACGTGTTACGAAGCATTCGTACTATGAACCTGATGTGCTACGAATCGTACGTGTTACGAATCATACTTGCAACATTTTTCCAAAAACATTCAATTATAAGATGCCCAGTTTGGGTTTCGACCTGGACTGTCTACTGAAGGTGTTCAGCGGTTCGGTTCGACGTGGTTCCATACTACTGGAGCTTGCTCGTTCCGTCCTTGGTTCGTGGTGGTTCAATCACGTGCGTATCGGTTCGGGTTTTGAACTCGTTAGTGATATCAGTGATTGTGGAATGGCGGATTTAAAATTACTAATGTGTATTAAACGTGTTTTGTGTTTGTAGGCCGCGGCTGGGCCCGGCACTACAGCGCGTGGTGGGCACGGGGGTTCTGTGGGGCGTGCTGGGCGGCATCAACGCCTGGCTGCGCCTGCACCACAAGGCCAACGACTCCAACCGCGACCTGCTGCTGTCTGAGGTCCCGCTGTCGCTGCTAGACAGCGCCATCTGTTGGTGGGTGTTTGTCTCGCTCGCACACACTATGAGGACCTTGCAGCTCAGGAGGTTAGTGACACTCACACTGTTAGGTAACGCGTGCTGGGCGGCATCAACGCCTGGCTGCGCCTGCACCACAAGGCCAACGACTCCAACCGCGACCTGCTGCTGTCTGAGGTCCCGCTGTCGCTGCTAGACAGCGCCATCTGTTGGTGGGTGTTTGTCTCGCTCGCACACACTATGAGGACCTTGCAGCTCAGGAGGTTAGTGACACTCACACTGTTAGGTAACGCGTGCTGGGCGGCATCAACGCCTGGCTGCGCCTGCACCACAAGGCCAACGACTCCAACCGCGACCTGCTGCTGTCTGAGGTCCCGCTGTCGCTGCTAGACAGCGCCATCTGTTGGTGGGTGTTTGTCTCGCTCGCACACACTATGAGGACCTTGCAGCTCAGGAGGTTAGTGACACTCACACTGTTAGGTAACGCGTGCTGGGCGGCATCAACGCCTGGCTGCGCCTGCACCACAAGGCCAACGACTCCAACCGCGACCTGCTGCTGTCTGAGGTCCCGCTGTCGCTGCTAGACAGCGCCATCTGTTGGTGGGTGTTTGTCTCGCTCGCACACACTATGAGGACCTTGCAGCTCAGGAGGTTAGTGACACTCACACTGTTAGGTAACGCGTGCTGGGCGGCATCAACGCCTGGCTGCGCCTGCACCACAAGGCCAACGACTCCAACCGCGACCTGCTGCTGTCTGAGGTCCCGCTGTCGCTGCTAGACAGCGCCATCTGTTGGTGGGTGTTTGTCTCGCTCGCACACACTATGAGGACCTTGCAGCTCAGGAGGTTAGTGACACTCACACTGTTAGGTAACGCGTGCTGGGCGGCATCAACGCCTGGCTGCGCCTGCACCACAAGGCCAACGACTCCAACCGCGACCTGCTGCTGTCTGAGGTCCCGCTGTCGCTGCTAGACAGCGCCATCTGTTGGTGGGTGTTTGTCTCGCTCGCATACACTATGAGGACCTTGCAGCTCAGGAGGTTAGTGACACTCACACTGTTAGGTAACGCGTGCTGGGCGGCATCAACGCCTGGCTGCGCCTGCACCACAAGGCCAACGACTCCAACCGCGACCTGCTGCTGTCTGAGGTCCCGCTGTCGCTGCTAGACAGCGCCATCTGTTGGTGGGTGTTTGTCTCGCTCGCACACACTATGAGGACCTTGCAGCTCAGGAGGTTAGTGACACTCACACTGTTAGGTAACGCGTGCTGGGCGGCATCAACGCCTGGCTGCGCCTGCACCACAAGGCCAACGACTCCAACCGCGACCTGCTGCTGTCTGAGGTCCCGCTGTCGCTGCTAGACAGCGCCATCTGTTGGTGGGTGTTTGTCTCGCTCGCACACACTATGAGGACCTTGCAGCTCAGGAGGTTAGTGACACTCACACTGTTAGGTAACGCGTGCTGGGCGGCATCAACGCCTGGCTGCGCCTGCACCACAAGGCCAACGACTCCAACCGCGACCTGCTGCTGTCTGAGGTCCCGCTGTCGCTGCTAGACAGCGCCATCTGTTGGTGGGTGTTTGTCTCGCTCGCACACACTATGAGGACCTTGCAGCTCAGGAGGTTAGTGACACTCACACTGTTAGGTAACGCGTGCTGGGCGGCATCAACGCCTGGCTGCGCCTGCACCACAAGGCCAACGACTCCAACCGCGACCTGCTGCTGTCTGAGGTCCCGCTGTCGCTGCTAGACAGCGCCATCTGTTGGTGGGTGTTTGTCTCGCTCGCACACACTATGAGGACCTTGCAGCTCAGGAGGTTAGTGACACTCACACTGTTAGGTAACGCGTGCTGGGCGGCATCAACGCCTGGCTGCGCCTGCACCACAAGGCCAACGACTCCAACCGCGACCTGCTGCTGTCTGAGGTCCCGCTGTCGCTGCTAGACAGCGCCATCTGTTGGTGGGTGTTTGTCTCGCTCGCACACACTATGAGGACCTTGCAGCTCAGGAGGTTAGTGACACTCACACTGTTAGGTAACGCGTGCTGGGCGGCATCAACGCCTGGCTGCGCCTGCACCACAAGGCCAACGACTCCAACCGCGACCTGCTGCTGTCTGAGGTCCCGCTGTCGCTGCTAGACAGCGCCATCTGTTGGTGGGTGTTTGTCTCGCTCGCACACACTATGAGGACCTTGCAGCTCAGGAGGTTAGTGACACTCACACTGTTAGGTAACGCGTGCTGGGCGGCATCAACGCCTGGCTGCGCCTGCACCACAAGGCCAACGACTCCAACCGCGACCTGCTGCTGTCTGAGGTCCCGCTGTCGCTGCTAGACAGCGCCATCTGTTGGTGGGTGTTTGTCTCGCTCGCACACACTATGAGGACCTTGCAGCTCAGGAGGTTAGTGACACTCACACTGTTAGGTAACGCGTGCTGGGCGGCATCAACGCCTGGCTGCGCCTGCACCACAAGGCCAACGACTCCAACCGCGACCTGCTGCTGTCTGAGGTCCCGCTGTCGCTGCTAGACAGCGCCATCTGTTGGTGGGTGTTTGTCTCGCTCGCACACACTATGAGGACCTTGCAGCTCAGGAGGTTAGTGACACTCACACTGTTAGGTAACGCGTGCTGGGCGGCATCAACGCCTGGCTGCGCCTGCACCACAAGGCCAACGACTCCAACCGCGACCTGCTGCTGTCTGAGGTCCCGCTGTCGCTGCTAGACAGCGCCATCTGTTGGTGGGTGTTTGTCTCGCTCGCACACACTATGAGGACCTTGCAGCTCAGGAGGTTAGTGACACTCACACTGTTAGGTAACGCGTGCTGGGCGGCATCAACGCCTGGCTGCGCCTGCACCACAAGGCCAACGACTCCAACCGCGACCTGCTGCTGTCTGAGGTCCCGCTGTCGCTGCTAGACAGCGCCATCTGTTGGTGGGTGTTTGTCTCGCTCGCACACACTATGAGGACCTTGCAGCTCAGGAGGTTAGTGACACTCACACTGTTAGGTAACGCGTGCTGGGCGGCATCAACGCCTGGCTGCGCCTGCACCACAAGGCCAACGACTCCAACCGCGACCTGCTGCTGTCTGAGGTCCCGCTGTCGCTGCTAGACAGCGCCATCTGTTGGTGGGTGTTTGTCTCGCTCGCACACACTATGAGGACCTTGCAGCTCAGGAGGTTAGTGACACTCACACTGTTAGGTAACGCGTGCTGGGCGGCATCAACGCCTGGCTGCGCCTGCACCACAAGGCCAACGACTCCAACCGCGACCTGCTGCTGTCTGAGGTCCCGCTGTCGCTGCTAGACAGCGCCATCTGTTGGTGGGTGTTTGTCTCGCTCGCACACACTATGAGGACCTTGCAGCTCAGGAGGTTAGTGACACTCACACTGTTAGGTAACGCGTGCTGGGCGGCATCAATGACGTGCTGTTGCTGTGCTGGCTTGAACGGCCACGGTTGCTCCAGCCGGATAGGGCTATCCTCTACTATCCGAGAAGATAGAGGAGGGGGCAAAAGTGAATAGGAGATTTTTGACTGCCTGTCTGTAACAATATAAAAGCCTTGCGAATCGATATAAAAGTAACCTGCAAGTCAAGTCCAGGGTCTGGACACAAAGGAGCCTAAGCGGCGATCGCCGTTCTATGTGGCTTGTTCGATGATTATATTTTGTACACTATCATTTAGTTCGCAGAATACCATCATTTTAAATTAAACACTGCGTTTTACACATGAGGCAGACAAAACCACAGTACAACATCAAAAAATCCCTGACCCTTCTTCACTATCAAAACCATTTGAAATAATTACGTAACAATACAACAAATGCACAATATATCCTTCAATGATTTGCGCAATTTTATGTATGTAAACACGTTTTCTTATTGTTACAGAAACACAATAAAGTTGTCGCTATACAGACATTTCACGAACACACTGATATTCGCCGTGATATCATCCATTGTGTTCATGCTGTACTCGATCAAGTCTTACAGAGTGCTTCCCTGTATAACTGTAAGTATCATGGGGAAAATACTGTCCTTATTATTAACCTAAAATATCCCGTTAGTGTTCAAAGAGCAAAAAGTTCCACTTGTCTTTGTAGAAACCTTCAAATTAAAGTTTATGTTAGTCATTTCAGTTAGACTCCACTACATCTGTTAAAAACAACTAGGGTTTTATGATTATCATTGAAAAGATGCTCAGAATTCAATATTTGTTAGCAGATGATATTTATGGGTTTTTTATTTTTATTCTTTGCTAAAACAAATTGGATAAGATCCTGTTTATTTTTGAAGAATGATGAATAAATTTGAATTTCTTACTTTTACTGTAATTCCTTACAAAACACAGAATGTCGTAATATTTTCAAAATATCCTTCACAACTAGTCAATAATTTCCATCAATGTTTCCATAGGAATGGAAGGAAGTATGGATGGACGAGGCGTACTGGCACATCCTGTTCGCCAGCGTGCTGAGCGTCATCATGGTGCTGTGGCGGCCCACCAACAACAACCAGCGCTACGCCTTCACGCCGCTGCTGGACAACGCTGATGACGACGAAGGTACGAAGCTATACATATAAGAAGTATAATGAATACTGCTTGAAAAAAGAAAATTAGCGGGTTATTTTTCTCTTCACTGAGATAATCGAATTACGGTTTTATTTCATCATAAATGTTTTTTTTGCTTGCAACCCTTTATACTTACAACTAGAAAATTACTATTTAAGTATTAAGTAAGTTATAAGCATTTTAAATATGACAAGTTTGTTGTTACAAAACACGTTGTATAGCCAACTCACTGTCACTACTTAGACATGGCCCCAAATAACAAAAATGACAAACTAGATTTATGGCATAAGAACTGACTAACTTTGTTACAATGTATAACATTACCCAGTATGCACATAGTAAACAATAGTTATAACAAAAAAAATCGGTAATTAAGACTTACGTCCCAAACACCCCACAGATGAAGAAGAGCAATTCGTGAACGACGCATACGGCGTGAAGATGCGCGGCACGAGCACGAGCGAGGCGGGCGAGGCGCGCGAGCCCGAGCCCGCGCACAGCCTGGACTCCGACCTGCGCTGGGTGGAGGAGAACATCCCCACCAGCTCGCTGCCACTGCTCGACTCCGACGAAGAAATCATTAACACTAAGTTTGAAGTGTCCAAAATGCAGTAATTACTTAAGTCAAGTGTATAAAGTATTATTGTAACTGTGCTGTCGTGTTTTATTTGATTGTCTGATTTTTTTTTGCCTATATTACAATTTAACTTTACTTTTGTATTAAGGACAAAAATAGCTCACTAGCTCAAGATAAGGAATCGTGGAAGGACTTGGGGGAGGCCTTTGCCCAGCGGTGGGACGCTATAAGCTAGAAAAATAAAAATACAACTATTACACTGAGAAAGAATTAAAAATACATAGGGTGAATTGTTCCTAGCGTTTGCTAATTGTTATACTTTACTGTTGCCATTATGGAAGGTAGATGTCGCAGTCTTGCTTTCGCAATGATTGTTGAGTTCATGGTAGATCATACGAGGTTGCACTGTTATTCATGGATAAGGTCCGTATCAGATATTTAGGGCAGATTTAACTACTTATTTGTATTTTTTACAATAATTATCAGAGTTATTTTCAGACACTGACAGAATCAGGGCTTTGAAAATGAAAGACCTAATGAAAATCTCCGTACTTTATACTATTAAATAAATAAAACAATTCAGTGGCTTTAAAACTTTTATTTATACATACACATTTAAATATATTTGTTCTTTAGACATGATCTTTGGTATATAAAATATAATATTGGTATATGGCCACAATACATTAGAATAAAATGGAAGTTTAATAGAATTCAGTCGATACAGCGTAAATCAGTAATAGATTATAACAATAATTTAATATTTAAGAAATTACAAACTATTCCCTACGTAATATAATTAAAATACTTTGTGCTCTCTTTACTATTGTAATGGAAAACGTTTATCGGAAATATGATTCAATCATTCATAAAATACAGTTTCAAATGAGGTTGGAGTCTGTCATTCAAAATATAAAACAGTAGTTCATAGAAATCTTCACTTAAGAGTAACTGGTAATTAGATTTAAAAGTATTGTCATCATTGAATTGAAAATCATATTGAGTAGGTTTACACGTACTTAAAATAATGTCTTAAGTACAAATTGTAAAATGGTTTTGGAACAATCCATAAAAATGCTCAAGTAAATCTATGTCGTAAGGAATGTTTAATATTGGCCTTTTCAAACATACTTTTTCTTGACGCATACAAAAACATTGCCTTTTATTTCAGATCGCAAACCCGCAGAGTATTTATATCTCCACAAACGGTTATACAAATCAAATTTTACTCATACAAAAAAATACAAACCATTTAATATTCGACATTTCATCACTTCATTTTTCGACAATACATAAAAAGGTCTGGTGTTAAAATATAAAAGTCATCATTTATAAAATCACGAGAATATTTTGATAATAACAGGACAAATAACTAAAGACTCGAAGTACAAACTCATTGGTATTCACGAGCTATCGCACCGGACGCCGGATGCAATACGTCCTATAACCAATTAGGGGAGAACATTCGCTGCTAACAGCATATAAATTCAAAACATCGATCCGCTATAAATATTAAAATATTACTTCATGATCAAATTAATACTATTTATAATCTTCACTAAAGTATAACTTACATAGATGAAACTTCGTCATGTATAAAATGTAACGTAAAAAACTACGACCATAACCTTTTACAATGCAAGCGTAACGGATGCTATTTAATTGTTATCGTAATAGAAATCGTAATCTTCCGGTTCGTCGGGAATGTGTGGCGGGTCCTTCGGGATGTCGATGCCTTCCGCGTCGAGTAATCGGACTTTGATATCCATTGAGAGTAAAGTTTGCAAGTCATTCTCGAATGTTTTGCTCAGCATTTTTTCCTTCAGAAGTGCGTTCACTCCGTCCGTCCAGAAATCGAATATCTGCTCATCGGGAGCTACAAAGTCTAAGGAAGGCATTTCTGCTGACTTGAGGATAAGGGAGAATGCTAAATGAGGCGTAATCTTTCTTCCCCTTAAGTCCTTCATGTGCGGGCAATCCTTACCAGTGATGACGCATTTAATATCGGCAACAGCCAGCTTATTACAGAGCTCCTCTAAACTCGGCGTGCTCTTTTCGTCGCAGTCGCCGTAATGCAACACTTTATGATTCGGCGAGAGGCGAATGAACCAGAATTTGTCCTTTATTCTCTGACCTCTAGACGAGTACTTTTTAAACCTCGTCCCCCCCACTAATACGCCTAACCTTTGCTGTTGGATGAGATCAATAATTTCCGGAGTTATTTTTTCTTTTAATTCGACTATAGGTCTGGCGGTTGACTCCCATTCTTCTCTATTATTCCTTTCTTGTTGCCATAGCTGTGTGATTTCTGTGTAGGTTAGTTGGTTAATCTTTTGTCTGAACTTCTCAAAGCCTTTTGGGGAGGCCGACAGTGCTCTGCTGATCTGTTCTCTGACAACACTGGATACTTTGATGAAGTCCTCAGTGGTAGCTCTCATTTCCTTCCAAGTTTTATTCAGTAGAACAATGCAAATGCAGAACAGTTCTTCAAAAGGCCTGTCATGGTTGAAGAAGAGTGGGTGGTAGGTTTGTCCCTGTTCACTTGGAGGGTCACCAATATGAAGGATGTCACAGAGCAACTTCACTAACTCCACACTAGTCCTGCCAAATGGACATTCATGTTCATCAGCTCTGCAACTGTTCTCTAAGACAATCTTTGTGTAGTCCTCTGAATAGTTTCGGGCAAAGTACAACATACAGTCCAAGGCTAGAACTCCTGGAGGTACTTCATTAAAATCTTTGATGGGATCAACCTCACATTTAAAACCAAGCTTTTTGAAGTCTTTGGAGTATGATCCAAGGGGCCGTCTCATTGTGACTTCAATGTTAGGATTGTTGTCATTTTCAAAAGCAACTTTTCTCAATTCCTTAATTTTTTCTAATGACTCCTGTTCCTGTGTGTCTGCCCTTTGTCTCATTTTAGGTTCTAACAAACCTAGCATCAGAGTCTGTAGGACATAAAGCTGGTGAGACAACTCTGTTCCTAAGCCCTGTTCAGAAGCATTTTTAAACTCGCTTGCACCAATGAGGTTTTCATATATCACACATCTAACTTGTTTGGAAGACAATGTAGCAGCAATTGTTTTTCTCTTTGTCATGTCAGCTTTGGAGAAAATTGCGTTTATAAGGGCTATGGCATTCTGCTGAATGATAATATCTTGGTGAGGGTTCTGTAAGTGGGAGATCAAGCTCGGAATGGTAATTTCCTTTTCAACATGCGAGTTCTTCGAACTGTTAAGCACTATGTTCTCAAGAATAGATAAACAACACTGTGTTACTTTGGCATCTTGTGTACTCGCCTGGTTATTCACAAAACTAGCAACTTTATTAATGAATTGATTTTCAAGTACATCCCAGAATATTACTCCATGGTCCATAAGTTCAACAAACGTAATGAGAGCGTATTTGAGCGAGTTTCCCTTGAATTTACCATTTTCAATGTTATTTATGATCAATGTCAAACCTTTTTTGTTGAAAAACTCATGTGCGAAGGTTGGATCACTACTTAACACCGACAACTTAGTGAGAGCAGCTACTTGTTCAGGTTCTGTACCATTGCTTATCTTGCCAAGGATATCCTGAACAGTTTTTGCTGGAGACAACTCTAAACGCAAAACAGACCCGTTTTTTATTTCATTACGATTTTTCTCTGTAATATAATTCTGGTTATTACTCTCGGAAAATTGTAAAGCGTAGTTCTCAGGGTCTGGGAGACCCCAAGGCTTGCACAAAAGTTGAATAATACTGGACAAAGGCTGACTCTGATCGAATTCTATCAACTGTGGTACCTTGTCGGCAGCATTTAGCATCTCCACAGCGATCTTGAGGATCGTCGAATCCTTTTCTTTTGTTGCCGACGGCATTTTTATTGGTTTAGTAGACATTTATCGAACATTTGACACGAAGACAGTCACCACAACACACCACACCTCGCGAATTTACACGTTATTTCCCCGTAGAATAATTACAATCTTATCGGAGCTGTCAACAATGTCAGTTTTATTTCCTAGGGTTGCGTTTCGTTACACTCTACATTATAATGAGTCACAAAATTAAATAATAAGATTTTTAATTCGTATTTAAAATGTTCTGAGGTGGTTTAATTAGATTCCTTTTTTGTATGCCCGTGCCCCATTTTTTTCTATAGATGTGTCTCTATCTCCATATTCTTAATTACTTATCCTGATTGACCCACTCAAAGGTACACTCGCACAGGCCAAACATTCTTGCTGAAGAAAAGTTATAGCATAAGTTTCGTTGATATTTTTGTTATCAAATCTGAATCCTTATTTGGATACAAAGCCTTGATATATGTTACATTTTAGCAAGTAATGCCATTGCAATATTGTTGTACCTAACCCTGAAGACACGCATTTTAATTAAAGTTATTAGGGTCGCAATCCGATACTAGCTGATATTTAATAAAACACAGTATTAATCACTCTTATCCTAGTATTTAACCAGCAGGTCTCAAAGCAAGCTCTCATATTTATCTGGAGTCGTAGGCAAAATTGTTTGTCCGCGATGTTTTCATTTCGTTATTTGTTTATTTTAACTTTTTATTATTTAGTTAATAATGCAATTTCGTTTCGATGTGACCGAAGACCGTATGGTTCTAATACGCAAGCCTCTGAGCCGGATGGTAGATTTAAATTAGAAGTTCTAGGGGCTGAAAATAATGCATACATTCCTGAACAACTCTATGTAGGTAAGTAATCATCGTTCTTGAAATAATTAAATACTATTTTCCAAGTTACTCAACTTATGTTTATTGTTCAGTTCAATTGCGAGAAACAGACGATGAATCTTCGTTTACGAGTTTCATGATATCTGCGGAGGGAGACGTAAAACAAGATCCAAGGAACCCTCGGCGTATGATCCCCCTGTACCCTGGTGAGCTGAGGCCTCAAAACAGCGCCACGGCTAAGTTCAGTGACAGATGTCTTTACTCCGTTGAACACGCTATGAGCTCTCATAAGACTTCAGTTGAGGTAAGAGGACAATAGATTAAAGAAAGTTTTGAATGCTAGACGTATTTATGTACCTATTGGATTTTTACTTAAAACGCGGCGGCGGGGTCGCGAGTCGAACTGACCCCGCCGCCGCGTCAGCTCATGATTAGGGACTCCGGTTGGGTCCGAAACTAGTCGGGCTATCCCGATAAATACGCGTGAGTAAACCGTTATAATGTTTTAAGTATGAATCATCCTCACGAAAGTTACTATTGGATTTTGCGCCCTCACTGCAAATTCTAGTGTCTCTAAGGTGGTCAAGCTTAGTGAAAGCGAGACAGAGTAATACACTTAATGGTGTCTCACTTCATTATGGTCGACATCTCTGTTCATAATAGGTATTTACTTGATTTTGTCATACTTTGTCCAGGTTTACTGGCAAGCCCCATCATCCGGCAATGGGTGTGTAACTCTTCGTGCCATGGTGGCGGTGAACAACGAGGTCTGGTTTGAAGATGGAGGGCCTTTGACGCAGAAGTTGTGTGAGGATATGAGGCAGCCCGATGATGTGGCGCCACAGCTGAACTACAAGTGCGGGGTCTGTGATGAAGCCAAATATGAGGTGAGTAGTAGGCTAGGCAGAAGAAAATTGGGCGAAAGAAATTAGCTCAGGAAATCTGGAGTATAAAGAACTGCAGAACTATTTCGCTTCGCCCGAAATAGGACTCGTTATGCAGAAATTACTGCCAATTTTCGCTAGTCCGAGAGGCACATTAAAAAGATTTCCAGCAGTCAAGGAACAATTAGAAGTGTTTTTATTTAAACATAGTTTTGTGAAACATGTTTGTTATTCCACTTTACATAACAGCGCCTTAGTGATGAATGCTATTTATTTAGTTGTACTGTTCCTGTATATATTTTTATGATACTAACGTAGTAACCCGTACCAATTGCGCTAGTCCAATAAATTTAATTGAATATTTTTTTCCACCAGCTTACATTCACCGGCATTTGGTCGCGGAATACTCATCCGTATTTGTACCCCGAGAACGATTGGGTGCCGAAATACAGTGATTTAGTCGGAGCCTCCCATAACGCTGACTACATATTGTGGATGCCCGGTACTCTGGCCAGTGATGGCTTTAAAGATCTGGCAGAACATGCCAATTCAAGCAGTCTTGAAGCGGAAATTCGGGAAAAGGTAACCATGTCTACTACGCGACTACATATAAAGGTTAAGTAGTTGCATGTTAATTAATACAGTGCGACAAATTGTAGAAAACTCTTCCGTTCTCTCTTCTGGGAAAGAAATATAAATTCTTCTTTAAAACCTGCTGGGTTCTTTTAAAAGATTTGTTTCCTATTTTGCATATTCTTTTCACAGATTGGTGATGGAGTACGAACTCTAATAAAAGGCAAAGGCCACGGCTACCGTAAGATGAACATCCCCACTTACTCCTTCTTTCGAGCGGACAAAGAGAATCACTTGTTCTCAGCTGCCGTAGCTTTCCATCCATCCCCTGACTGGTTCCTGGGAGTTACCAGGTTTGATCTCTGCTCTGAGGATAATACGTGGCTTGTTGAACGAGAGCTCAATCTATATCCGTGGGATGCTGGTACTGATAGCGGTATTTCTTATGAAGTAAGTAGAATTTACTGAGCAAATAAAAATCTAATAATGTTATAGTGAACAGATCTGTGTCTTCTATGTGAATGTTGCTTTTCAGTCGCCCAACATCCAAACCTTTCCACAAGATGCCGTAGCTCGAGTGGAAATGAGTTCTTACGACAGAAACTCTCCATTTTATGAAGTAGACATAAAAGACATGCATCCTTTTGGAAAGTTCCACATCAAATTGATAAGGACTTATCACAGAGACTGCGAAGAAGAAGAACCAACAGGTATTTTACGTATTTGGTAAAACGAGCTTAGAAAATTCCTTCCGAAAGTAATAAAATCGAACTCAAAGCAGAGATGCGTAATAAAATTTGGGATTGCGAGTCATAATTTATGCGACATTTACGCTAAAAACTCATTTTGAATCGCAATCGAAACACTTTTGGCTACACCATAAAGCTGATATTCGTAAAAAAGTGCTTGTACAGATTTGTCATTTTATTCGCATTATAGAAGAACCTCCAGCGACAGAAGCGCCAGAAACATCAGAAGAAAGCGCAGAAGCGAGTGAAGAAACCAATCCGGAGCCCGCCGCGCCATCCAGGTATCAAACACAACTAGATAGCGCCGGGGACCGGCGGTGAGGGTTACTTGTGATTAGTAGTGTAGTGTACATTAGACCTTATCACCATCAACATTAGATCCATAGATTCACCTCCATACGATTGATCGCACGATTTACTTTGAACGCAAACGTTACAAGGACACTGAGATCCCCACGGTTTCAAAGACTTAACATATCAGCTATCCATTTTCATTATCTTACATAACCAATTTTTATTAAACCCACCTGACTAAGTCACAATGTCTAAATTAGGAAATTGGTTTTTGTGCTTGACATATTCTGAATACGTTTTGAGCACTTCAGATAAAATTAATATTCTGACCTCAATTCCTCATGATCCAACCAATTATCCAGAAGGTCTTCTACAAGGCAAAAAATAAAAATATCCCAGTTTTATTCACATTCCTAGCTTTATTACCTACACAGTGAAGAGCCAACAGTGACTAACCCACAACCGACACCAGCTGAAGAGATCCCTGCTTCTGTGTGTCCCATGTCACAGTGGCAGGAATGGAGCTCCTGTGACGGGGAGTGCATAGAGGGAAAGGTGGTAGGCTATCGCTGGAGGGAACGATACCATCTGGTTGATGGGATTCCGGTCGAGAAGTATGATCCCCATGTAAGTATTGAAGAAGAGGTGAAAGAAAATTAGTGCTAATTCTTAAAGTGAAATTATTGCAGTCGTGGTAGCAAGTTACAATTTAGAGGAGCGCTTCGTCTCTTTTTCGTAACTAGTGTATTGCTCTAGGTTTCTAGGAGATGAAATAAAATAAAATAATTTATTGCGTAAGGTAAGGACAATAAATGATGGTGGTCTTAAGAAACGCATACGAATTGACCTAAATAATTAGGAACACTAGTAAGTTAGTACCTAAAAATAAAGATCTAGATATCAGATGTAATTGTGTAATTGTAGGTCATGGTAGTTAGGCTAAGGATAGGTCAGTTTCATTAGAGCTGTAAACTTTAGTGTGTGCCCATTACATAAATTGTAGGTATTAGCTATTGAGCTCAATTTTCGTGTAGTAACACTTAGATTCATGTTATTTTCATTATTGCATTACACTACCTTAGGAACGGTTAGGAACGCTTTTTTCTTAGGGAAACTGCAAAGCTTTTTCATAAGAGATACCCATATCCAGTACTGATCTATGACGATGCAAACGGGCACTTAAACAGTATTTCTTTGCAGTTTTTACTAAAAATATGGTGCATACCACATTTATCTTAACTGAAATATACTTAACAGGCGAAGCATCATTACAAGAAGGAGGTCTCAAAGATCTGCAAGACTTTCTTCGAAACGTTCGAGAGAGAGGCGTGCGAGGATGAGTGTGAGGAGGAAGAGGACGAAGAGGAAGAGGACCTCACAGGTACAGTTACACAGTCCTACAATATAACAAAACAATAAAACCTCTTTCGAAGAAAAATTCAAATCCTTGTGAAGTCACAAACAAGGCAAGTTAAAAGTAATTGTAAAAGGCTTCACTCCAATTCCATGAATACTATATTAAGTAACTGCTTACACGATGAGTATACCTTGTGGACCTACTACTATTACCTAAAGCAAGTCTGTTGGAGTTGTGTAAGCGAGACGGCGCTTTACACGATGTAGATCAGAGTCTCTCTTTCTCAATTGCAACTAATTTTAAAAAGTAAACTGAATATTATACATTTTTAAAATTTCATGGTCGTTTACCCTTTTTTATAAATGGTAGGAAGCCTCTTGGACACCACCCACTTTCTGAAGTGGAGGGTGTAATGTTAGGTCCTCACTGACTAAACTCTCTTTGCTGGTGCGTGGCAATTCGTTGCAAATCATCATGTACAGCTAGCTCTACTTGTTTGCCTATCACAGTTTTTACTTTTTTACTACATTGTTCTAGGATGTAATTGTACCTCCGTAAATTATGACAATTTCCAAAAACAAAAAACACTGAATGACAAATATTCAAAACTTGAACTTGCTGCGGCAAAGTGTAATTCAAATTCATGGCAAAAAATGCTGGTTGTTTTAGAGTTTTAAAATAAGGTTTTACTACGATAAATTGAATGTTTTTATTTCAGTCGGTCGCAGAGTAATGGCTCCAATCTTGCCTGGAGGGGCCTGGAAGTCAAAAAGAAGAGATGTGGTGACACGATACTGGAAAAGATCGTCATTGTAGGCGATAACGTATATCTTTACGTGAAATGTATCGCTTTTAAGAATAATAAAGCATGAACTATGTAAAAAAATCGTTTTTTTCTATCTCCACATACCTACTTACATAGTAGAAAGTACCATACCTAGTCTTCAATGTGACGGGCTGCATTCAAACCTAGATTCCAGAACATTCGCAAAAATAAGAACATAAATATCAAGTTTATTATTAGACTACTCCATTACAAACTGGCTAGACTTTATCACAATGGTTTAAAGTTCAAAATACTGTGTCAGGATATTTTATAGGATTAATTAGTGTAAATTAAGTAATGGACAGGGGAGATGCATCGGTCTAATACACTAATTGTCACACGTTTTAGTAGCGCGTCGACCTGTGATCATATGACACCTATAAAAGTTATAATAATTTTAATATCGGGCCATTATACATGTGAAAATGAAGTTTAAGATATTCAGTAAGTATTTTTTAAAGTCCAATCTAGTTACTTTCTGTTATACCGTGCTCACCTCATAATTACCTTATTTTGGACATATCGAGAGGGTTAGTTCATCGGGTTATTTCTCTTGACAATTTTTTTTCTTGTACCAAGCCTTACTTCTTACGTTTTCAACGCTATGGACTGAAAGTAACGTTACAAAAACTATGTGCGGTCGTCATTCAAGGCATTTGTACAATGCGAACGTAGTTATTGATTTACACACTGATCCATTTTACGAAAATGAAACCCAGATTAATAATGTGCTTTGGAACTAACGAGGCCTATTTTTAATAGCACTTTTCTCCAACCCTCTATAAAATACAAGTTCTATCTTTTCTTGCTGCGGCTTCGCCAACGCGACTGTCAGTTATGGCTGCAAAAACATTACTTAACATTTCCTCTGATGCAGTCAGATAAAAAGTAGCCTTTGTTACCTATATGTGATAATCGAGGGTGTCAAATAACTTACGAAATTTTATCTCAAAAAATGATCCAGCCAGTTTAATGAGAACGAGTAACAAACATCCATCTATACATTCTTCAAACTATACATTCATACTTCCAAACTTTTGCGTTACTAATATTAGCGGGATAACTAACATTCTCTGCACTAAACTTTCCAATTTGCAGGTTTTACACAAGTAATTTGTGTACTACTGATACTTAAATCTTGCTCCTGTCAATTCGAGGTCTGCAACCGTAGTCCTTTAGGTAGCAACACACAGCCACTGCCGCCAGACAATCGGTTCCTCATCGATGTGGATCATATCAGAGATAATATGTATATCCCGAAGGAGGAGTATACAGGTGTGTGTATTTTCTTTTATTATGGTTTCTGTTTAAAGTCAATCAGTTTAGTCGTTTTCCAGACATTGTTGAAATCGACTGCCAGTGTTACTAAAGACCTTACTCGACTTAATTATACGACGCATATTTTTATGAAGCGATATTCACCATTGGCTTCCATTGTTTTGTTTGTGTAACACAGTATTCTATACTAACATTGAATCCAGTGGGGACGGAAACTGCTAGATGTATTCTTAAATGTATTATTATAGGTTCAGGTTTCTGGCACATCAGACTATTTTTTCTTTCCTTCCAATCTTTTGCAGTTCGCCTGCACTCGCGAGATGGCGTCTCTACCTTCATTGCCTTCACGATATCCCTTCAAGGCGATACAGCTGCAAATAAGAACAACCCCAGAAAACCCATCCTTCTAAAGTCTGGGACTTTGGAGCCATTCTCGAGTGACTCAAACTTTCATCCCGCTTGCAACAATACTATTATACAATCGGACATCACACCGAAGATTTCTGTTCAGGTACGTTTATGCAACTTACCTATAATACTTATAGATATACGATGAAAGTGCCTTGGCTCAAAGGTAAAATTTTCTGAACATTTACTTTGGAAAATCCACATAGACTTTCCCTGTCTGCTGGATGACAAAAAGTTTCTATACCTACCAGTCATTTTAAAACACAACTATCATAATGAAATTCAAATTATCATACCAAGACTTATATAATTTGTCATTTCTTCCTTAATAGGCAAAATGGACAGCTCCTGAAAAGGACAACAAGTGCGTGACAATATACGCGGTGGTTGCTGTCAAGCCCGATGTATGGTACAGTTTTGAAGGGCCACTGTCTAAACGTATATGTGAGGATAGGAGGAAGGCTGATGATATGCAGCCCATGGAGAATGATAACTGTCAGGTTTGTGAGGATGCTCGGTACCAGGTAAGTTGTCAAATTGTTCTATACATAATAATAATAAGTAGGTACAGCCTACAGGAGTCGCAGGCTCTTAAACTAAGATGATTGAAGCGCGATACTCAACATGAAGCAGACAGATGTAATATGCAGAACAGTTTCCTTCAAAACTATAGGAACAAAAAACAAGAGTCTTACTATAGGAGGATGTGTTAGGCAATCTTGTTTTGTTTGGCTCAAGCTGTTATACCTGATGGGAATTATATTCGAAATCAATTTGGTAGATATATACAATAGTTTCTTGGAATACAGCAGCCCTTAATCTGTTTCTGTACCTATTATACCATAACATACGTTCCTCTTATTTCAACAGTTGACATTCGAAGGTCTGTGGTCGTACAACACTCACCCGGCCATGTTCCCCACGGCCAGGGAACTGGCTCGGTTTAGCGACGTCGTAGGAGCGTCTCACAGTAAAGACTTCAGTCTTTTCAAGTACAACTCGGACTCTACAGCCGGCCTGCAACTATTGGCAGAACAGGGAAACACAACGAATCTGGAAATTGAAATCTATGAACAGGTAGACTTATTAAATTACTAACTAAACAAAACATGCTAATTGTTAAAAAGAGAAATGCATAAAATTCTGCATTGAGTCTATTTACAAAAAAAATAACTCCTACATAACGGAATTTAATCTTTGCGTCGCGAGAGGTTTCATAAACAATCTATTGCAACGTGGGGCGTTCGGGAGCCAATAATAGACGTGTTGTCCTTAGTACTATCTTTAATTAAGTGTCGTATTCTATGCTAAGTTACGCTACTTATAGGGTGAGGTGTTACTACACTACACTATTCACACGCACAAAGACGCCCTGATTTATAAATATTTGTAATATAATAATTTATAATATCTACTTTTCTAGCTAGGTGTTCACGTCCGGACAATAATAAAAGCCACAGCACCGCCTCGCCCAAATATGAACACATTAACAACCTTTAGAGCGAGCAGGAAGCATCACATGGTGTCTTTAGCAACTGGTATCGTGCCCTCCCCTGATTGGTTCCTAGGAGTTGCCAACTTGGAGCTCTGCGACGCCAAGTCAAACCAATGGGCGAAAAATATTACTTTCAATTTGTATCCTATGGACGCCGGAACTGATAGTGGGAAGAAATTTGATGTGAGTACAAGTAGGTCTAAATAGCAGAAAATGGATTTAGAGATTTGTCAATCTTTTTGCTCAGGCGACTTATTTATCACCGCCACTTACCATAAAGCAGCTCTTTTGCGCTCTACGGCGTATCTCGTTTGCACACTGCAATGATTACTGTTCCAATAGGTGATGATCGGCCTCCAACCTTAATTATTTAATTTATATATTTTTTAGTCATCAAACGAAGCGACAGCCCCAGCACAGCCGATTTCTTCAGCAATAATAGCTCCGGAGATACCAAAGGAGCTGGTGAAACCCTTCGCTAGATTACGGTTCCATTTGGTCCGAACGTATTACAACCCTAACTGCTCGAACGAACCTCGACCGACTCAAGAACCAGGTAACACACCATATCTTTAGGTATACCTACTTCAGTAGCTAGCTGAAAAAGAATGGTTTCAGACTGAGTCTGATCCCAATTCCTGAACACCCGTTTCGATGTTGTCGTAGAACCGTTAAATAGTTTGGGTTCTCAAAAGCAGTGGTAAAAAAGAATGTTTACATTTTGTTGTATTTTTTTAAAGCCCTTACTTATTTACATTTTTTTTTGTTGAAGCCTTATCCGAATGCTTGTCCGTATGAAATTAATAAATAACAAGAATTGTAAAAAGAAATGGTTATTGGCGAAGTAAGTAATAGGGCAATCGATTTCGATTCCTCAGAAGGTGAAGGTGACGATGATGGTGAAGAAAACCCAGATGATGACGAAAAGCCAACGGTTCCGAAATTCGAGTATCGACCCCCTACACCACCAATAACGACCACAAGGTAAAAGCCAAGTGTTGGGTACAGGAATTCGTTTGCTTACATATTATAGCGCTCTTATGCACTGGGAGTTTAACGCAACGAAAACAACTGGGAGTTTAAAACAGTTCTAAATAGGAAAGGTAGCTGCAGGGCAGTTTCCCAGTTAACGGGAAAAATGTATGCAGCGACTAGCTAGTACTTAAGAAGGCTCAGTTCAATCACATCAATGCAATACACTCGTTGTTTTCAGTGAGGAACCAACATCAGTTGATCCTGACTCGCCACCAAATTGCCCCGTCACTTCTTGGGGCGAATGGCAAGCGTGCGAAGGTGAATGCATTGACAATAAGCTGGAAGGCTACAAGATTCGATTTAGAAGTCATGTTGGGGTGAGTTATAGACCAGTACTTGTCGTATTTACATAAAAGAATAATTAGATCCTTTAATTAAAAATTACCAACTCACTACTAGCGAAATAAAGGAGGAGGCCGAATTGATTGATATTATTATGTTTTGCATTAGGATATAATTATGGTACTTTCCATTGAAAGCATATTAGTTCCCACACTATTAATATATATACATATATATATATAGTATTCAATTTGATGTTAATTTGTTTGATATAGGATCCATCACCTGAATGTTCAAAAATGTCTCTCACGGACACTTCACCTTGTGAAGAGGAATGCGAGGAAGAGGTGGCAGAAGAATACGTGGAAGAAGAAGAAGAATAGTTCTTTTAAAAAATTGTTTTAAACCTACTTAGTAATCTATATTTTATATGGATGGATAGGAATGTACTGGTCTTTAGAAATTAATGTATTTAACTAGGTTTCCATCAAATAATACTGTAAAAACAGATTTCAATGTAAGTAAAAATATATATCATTCTATTAATTTTGTAGTTTCTTTTTTGTGTGTATGTAAATCTACTAAGAGGTTGAAACTTACTATTTTGTCACATCGTTACACAGTTACGTAAAATAAAAATGATTTTCAGTATGGTTTTTCTTATCACGTTTTTTCGGAAATTACATATGATATTTAACATACAAAAATAAATTCTTTATCAGATTAAAATTAAAGTTAAAAAAACAACAAATAATATTGAATGAACGGTGCTACTGCGCATGTAACGGAACGTAAATCGATTAAAGTAATTTCAAAAAAACAAAAGTTTGAGAATAGAAGTCAAATTTTCTTGTTATAAAAGTAAAGAACATTAAATCAAATTTCATGATGTGTGTCTAAACCTCCGAAAATACAAAAATAATTAAATGTAATGTACCTACTAAGAATGATTTAAATATAAACGCGAAAAAGATAAAAGAATAGAATTTCTGAACGTTCTTTTCCTTACGTCATCGTATGAGACATTCATTCGATGAAGTGAATTTTCAATCGGGAGTTTTATTCTAGAAAAAAAATTAGTTTCGTATCTTTTTGATTATGCTTACAAAGACTCCTAAGCCTGCGTACAAACGGTACATCAGCTTAGGTTTGAAAGCTGCTTTATTGGTGGAAGGCGCTGGGCTTGCCGCATCCTACGGTCTCTGGTACAAGCTAAACACCGATAGAGGTATGTGGATACCTTTATTTCTTTACGTTTAAGTGCCTATATATGAGCACAATTAATAAAACAATGTTTCATTAAGTGCGTCTTCCACGAGACCCCCATAACATTTGCCTTTTGTTTCGTCATTCAACACTTTTTGTCAACATGTGCATTGTATGTAATAAAAAAATCACAATGCGGAGAGAGTTTTACACGCATTTGTCTGTTGTTGTGAGCAGAAGTCCGTCAGAAAACTGTCATTTGCAAGTACCATTACTGTGTAAAGGCTATAATAATAGGTTTACACACTCCATTCTGTTCCTTTTAGGACTAATCAATATGTAGGACAGACAACATAATATACATTATATGTACTACTTTTGATATTATCATATATACATGTTCAATATCACTTGCAGATTTTCGTTTGTATATGTACCAAAACCACAACTGGGTGCTTGAGGGTTACTACGGTCTTGGTGAAAAGCTAGCCGAGCATAAGATCCGGGAGCTAGACCAGGCCATTTGGAGAAACGAAGGCAAATTATAAACAGCGGTGAGGATGATGATGTATGTTGCTATTAAATCCACCTTCTGGGTGGTAACATTTGGAAGCATTGGTTACGCACTGTTCAAGTTGGTCAAACCTGATGATGAACTCCTTAAAAAGGTCATTACTCCAATACTTAAATTCAATACTAGTTTTGTGATCACAATTGTTTAGAATAATCCTATTAAAATGGTTTTCTCAGACTAATTTTTGCATGTTTTATGTTTGTGGTTGTACTTCAAAGGGGCTTGTGTGGGACCATTAAATTGGTTAAATATTGCCATTATAAATTTGCATACATTAAAACAAATTTAAAACTAGCAACACCAAAGTTCAGGGCATCAGTACAAACAAGGTTTAACTAAATACATGGGTGTGTTTGGCCAAAAAGCAATTTATCAGTACCTATATCCATAATAAAGCTATATTTTTATCTTATCATTATCCAGATATAACTTTGCCACTTTCAAATTTCTGCTTCAGTTCTAACATTTGTTCATCAAGTTTGATCCATTTTGATACACGGATAAAGTGATTTCCATCCAATTGAATGATATTAAAACAAATTTCATTAAACAGATTTAAAGTTGTTGACTAGGAGTGGTAAAAGAAACAGTTTTTTAATTTCACAATGTAACCAGTAACTGAAAGCTTGGTATCATGATAAAACTTCTTTGAGAAGAACATAATGCATTGTTAGTGTCTGACTAGACCTGAGTATGTAACGGGAACATTGATTAAAACAAGTCTTTATTTTACAGTTTGATTCTGGATCAAAACACACTGATGCCAGAAAAGCTTCCAGAACTACAATAGATGTACTAAAAGAAGCAGCAAATCCGAATTCTGACGTCAATAAAACCATTGAGGACTTGCTGAAAAAAGGAAAATGAGCGATAGAAATTCTGTATTAGAAAGATTAAGTAGAAGAGATGCACAGAGATTAGAGAAACTTCAGAAAGCTCATAAGGCAAGGGAGGAGGTCGATGCTTCTAACGAAAATGAAGACTTTTTCTCAGGGTCATTCAAAATCAAATCCGAATATGTTGAAGATTTACTCATGCAAGTTCCAACATTGGAACTACACACATTACCCTCACACTTTGACAACATAAAAAGGGAAATTAATGAACTACAAAAATATGTCGTAACATCATCATTCTTCCTAAAAGAGTTTAACATGCGCAAATATTTGGGTATGGTACAAAATTTACAGTCTAAGTGTTATGAATTAGAGGAAAGATATGTACCGAGGAAAAAGTTTGGCTTCTCTAAAAAGAAAATTCCAAAATCCCACACACAAAAGCAAGGCTCACTGGATGATCACGATGGTGCCGGGAAAAATGATAGCAACAAATGGGATGAGAAGCTTTTTGGCTTTGATTCTCAGGAAAACAAAGTACTACTTTTAGAAAATGATGAATTGTATCAACGAGATGTTGCTTTACGAAATCTGAAGAACTGTACCATTGGCCTTAAAGGCGTCATGGGAACTTTGCATTTAACAAACTTAGAAAACTGTATTGTACTGTCCGGCCCCGTCACGTCGTCGGTATTTATGGAGAAATGTACAAATTGTAAGGTGGTCGCTGCCTGCCAGCAGTTACGAATGCACACATCTACTAATTGTGATATTTACTTACACGTGACTAGCAAAGGTATTGTCGAGGACTGCTCCGAGATATGTACGGCGCCATACAATTTGTATTATGACGATTTAGAGAAGCATTTCAATATGTCTGCTTTGGACCGGGGCTCCAACAACTGGGATAACTTGGACGACTTTAACTGGCTTGCGCCTGATATCCCATCTCCTAACTGGTCCATTTTGGATGACAGCCAACGGATCGCCAGTTGGGATGAGTACTGGTCGAAAACCCCTTCCTAATGTTAGATAGTAGATAATCAAAATTACAATGTAATGTTAATGCTTTTAATACTCGGTTCTAGAGTAACATCTTATTTAGGTATTGCTACTAATTTGAATGCAAAGTTTTGTTAGAAATTGCAAAATTCATATTTGAGTGATATTTAAATTTTGTTGCACCTTGTGTGATTTGCACAAAAAGATTTGATCATAATTGTTTCGATGATGTTATGACATTAATTTTGATCCATATTCAATATTTTATCCATTGAAAGAAAACTGTTAGACTTTAACACTTGAGAAGTGTCCTTGCCTTATATTCCTTACTAATCTACACATATATTGTAATATTTAATATTCAGATGTCTTTGGATAAACCTTAAGAATCTTTAAAACCTGTAGATTTTGATCACAGTAGGTAGATACAGACTGAAGGTAACATGTTTGTAGCAATGATATGAGATCACCAAATATCGCAAGAAGCATTGTACAACCCAATTGTTTTAGACAAAATACAGTAAACAATGTTTCTAAGATGTCTGGTGATACTCAAACGGTTCTTGAACCTACTAGAATGGTAGTATTTTTCTACTGTGACATTAATAGTTCCAACTTTATTTACTGATGTCAAAGGTTTTAAACACAAATTATGTTAGCTAAATGCCAGCTTATTTAATTCATTAATTTATGTAATAAAGAACTTGATTAGCAGGCTTTTGTTTTAATGTAAATCGTGAAATGATTGATAATAACACCTTCCTGCATTTGTGTGTTAGCTCGTTTCTAGAGTATGTAAGCATCGCAAAAGGAATGCTCACATCTGAGTAAAGTTGTACCAGCCTACAAATGTCCAACACCTAGACATAGGCCTATTCCATCCTTTATTATAAAGGAATGAACATTGCATCACCATATCATGCACTTTGGGATTTAAAAGTGCAGCTAAAGGAGATAATTATGGTAATCTACTATTACCTGGATAAGCTGATATTATATTGAAGCTGTGATAGCTTAGTGGCAAGACCGTAGGACTGTTAAGTCAAAAGGTCTTAAGTTCGATCCCCACGGCGCGCACCGACTTTTCAAATGTTGTGTGCGTTTTAGAAACAAATGTCACAGCTTCCGCGTTTCGGAAGGCACGTAAAAATGTGGGTCCTGCGCCTGATCTCTCCGGTCGTGTCGGATTACCGTCCCATCGGACTATGGGGGTAAAGGAACAGAGAGTGCACCTGTGTTTGCGCACACGCTTGTGCACTATAATATGTCCTGCCTAGCTCGCTGGTGTCGTAGTAACACTGGCCGCCGTGGCCGAAATCGGTCCGAACACTATTATTATCATTATCTGGATAAAAAATAGATTGTTAAACGACGATAAGGCCATAATAATAATAGCCTTTTATTCCTAAACATAGGGCTATAAGGGGACCTAAGTTCGGTGTGTCTTTTGACATAGGCATCCGATAAGGCCATATTATAATTTTAATCATTAGCATAACTAGATTTTATAGAAATAAAAACAGATTAACAATAAATAATAATTTATTTATCTCTACATTGAAAAATATATAAAACTGTCAAATCGTTAACCACAGTAATTTTATAGCAATACAAATATATACAAGACTTTCCAGGAACATTCGGGTCTTTTTCCACTGGACTGCAACAAGTTTAATACGCCACGAACCTTAAATAAATACAGAGTTCTTCTAAGGATAGTTGATATGACAAATATACATTAAAATGAGCCAAATTGATAGGGTCCTTATTGCAATATTTTGACCCGTATTCAGTCCACTAGGCACTTGAAATAATCCCATATTTCATTCCTGGAAATTAATTTAGACAAGTATTTACAATGACGAAGATGAAATAGGATAGTGTGAAAAATATATAAATTAGAAATATGTAGTTTTATAGATACAATTTTTTAAAATATGACACAGTACGAAATCGGCCAAGAATTAACTAAACACTCCAATCCTTCGAACATAAATGCAAACACAATCTCAAATTAAATATTCGGTCAGTAAATAAGTTCATTTTATAATACATTTTAGAGGATATTCTAAACCATATTTTTTTTTCAAGATTACACTAAACATAATTACTATACATACAATATCAATTATTAGGATGCCGCGAATAATCTCAGTAAAATTTAGCTTTACTTAAATGTTGACAAAATAATGAATGCATATAGGTATTATGATAAACTTAACTTTAATTATTTTATGCAAATTAAAATTTAAAGACAAAAAAAAACAACTCATAACTATCGTAAAATTATACCTATGAAGAAAGAAAAATCGGAAATGAAAATTTACATTCTAAGTACACCAAAACTTTAACAGTAACTTAGATTTAATAATTAATCATCAAAGCAATATTTATTTTTATGTTAGTTTAATCTAGCGTTATATTTTTTTGTAACTTTGAAATCATAAGTTAAATTCATTAGGTACATACATCGATATATGTTTGTGGTAGAAATATTAATCGTGGTCGAATAATTCATGTAACTATTTTCTAATTGGTGTTGTTACACTCTCAAAAATGATTGATATATTGCAGCTGTTTCTTAGATAGCAAAATATAACATCAAAGTCACAAATCATGAAGGCAAGTCATAAATTAAATGTTAGTCTTATGTTTATTTCATCTGGTTTGTATAATAAGCCTTAATTTACAACGAGGACATATTATAACTTTAATTGCTTCTAATAAATAAAATCGCACATCGACAAAACCAAATTGTGCACAATTTTGCTTTTGAACATAATTTTGGCTTGAACATTTTGAATGGTCGTTTTTTTTTGTAAGTTATACCGCAACAGTTCATAATACTTCTTTACCCAACATAGTTACTTTTTATAAACATTAAGCAGCCTATAATCGAAGTTTAAACTAAAATATACGACGAAACTAAAATACAATAAAATTATTATTAAATTTCCGATTTCATGGTATTATATATTACTGAAATTTTGTTTGGCATTTCTGGCATCAATTTATCGTTATATTATTTTTATATTGCTATTATTACATGCCTCTTAAACGATTATTCCTATAACACGGTCATTTTATACAAAATATGTGTATTTTATCCTACATCTCATAACTTAATACGAGATTCTTGTTACGTGTAAATTATTATCGTGTATATTGCTGTATATTATATTCTACTGTAATCTCATCTAGTTATATTAAAACAAAAGAGAATAAGAAATAGTCTCCTAGAATCTAACTTAAAATCACTGCATCGACTTTTCATTGGACGTACTTATGTTGAAATGAACCACGGATACTGACATATTTATTATATTTATCCTATTATCGGTATCTTAAATCGTAGTAAAGTGCCAGTATTTCGCAAGAAGCGAAATACTGGCACTTTATATATTATTATCTCCTTTTTGTCAAAGCAATTCATTTGTTTTTTTATCTTTCTCATATTCTTTAATAAATACAAAAACTTTATTTTTCAAATATTTCAGTTTGGTTCTTTTTTCATGACTACAACCAATTAATATATTTCAAATAAAATGTTTTATAAAAAGGCTTCAAGTTGAGCATATGACCAAAAGCTTATTTTAAGGCAGTATTTAAATTTATTACAGGAATGTTTCACACATACATATTTAAGTACATATAAATATTTTACAACATAGGGACGATACAGAATAAAAATCAAGGTTTTTTTTAGAAAAATAGGAAATATTTATTAAGGTGATCAGTCTTTGTTGATTTACATAATAGCTCATTAAATGAAGCGAAACAAACATAAAAGGCGATATAATTTAAATAAATTGAGAATATATTGTAATGACCCTGATTTTGTTAAACATACACTAAAGTTATTTAAGGCTATTGGCATCCTTTTCACTCGTATCTTTTTCTCACGTCGCAAGTAAGTAAAAGATAACAATACTTCATAATATTAAGCAGTTTACGTATAACGAAAATCAGTGCCACTGCCTATTTATTACGGTTCCCAAAATAAATATTTCCTTTTTTCCGTCCTATACAAAATTATTGACATGAAACATTTCTAGCAATCCTAAACAATTGAACCACGTTCGGTCTTACATTGTCTTACTAGTAATGGCATAATGTGAATGTTTGTGACGAAATCGAATCGATCTTCATAGATATTGTTCATTGACAAGGCCTAAATGTTATTGTGTAGTGTTGTGTTAAATTATGTCTTATTGAAAAGGGGCTATCCATAAATGGCGTCTTAAAATAGTGTAGTAGTTACAAGAACATTATATTTAGCAAATATAAAATCAAAAAAAGAAACGAAGTTTGAGGAAAAAAAGACCAACTTTAATACTTTTAGTATAAGAAATTATCTATATCTTATAATCACCTTGTAGTGTTTGTAAATTAACACTTGTGGGACTCACACATCTTCATAATTTAAAATCGTACGTCATTTTTTTCTTACTTGTGTCCACCGTCATTTTTTGCGTTATTAATGGATGGCCCCAGTTTTATTCGGTAGATATGTATAATTTATTGTCTTCAAGCTTTCATAGACGTTGAAAAATAATATGGGAAGTGTTCACTGATCGTAGTAAATCTCCCTTAAACAACGATAAGTAAAGCGTAAGTAAATTGTTAAATTAAAAATGTTACCGTTATTAAAATGGCTGAAAATTAAAATTATTTATGTGTGCGGAAGACAAAGTCAAGTTATGACAATCGTTTATTCTATTCATCGGTGTATTAGTGTAGTGTAAGTTGAAATACTATGAGAAGTGTTACAGACATTTCGCCTGTACTTATTGCATTGACGCAAAAACTGCATTTCACTTTTATACAATAAAAACAGATTAGTTTCACATTACATAGTATTAGAAATTTAATTTATAATTTGTTTCGGTGACAATTCTTATATATAACTTTCGTTTTATTCGAATAAACTTTTACAGTTCACATTCACATGACGATAGGAAATTTTACTTGAAAATGTTTGCTTGGGTGAAAACGGCATATAGACGAAGCGGTAAATATTGTGCGAGTTGCTTTTAATTGCGGAGCAGCACAGCTCTGATATCAAAAGGGGTATATTTATCGTGACCAGACGTCTCGTTTTAAACGGGACTTCCCCTTTTTACAATTACGAGTCCCGATGTCCCTGAAATGAACTGTGGGACACAAAATTGTCCCGTTTTCAGGAACCGCGCGAAAATTTGAAGATGCCCTCGATTTCCCTCTCTAATAAAAACCTCTTCTTTGAAGTTGGTTAAACAGACATTTTTTTTCATTGACTAACTATTATTTGACCTAATAAACCGATATCCCGTTTTGACTCAAATAATAAATGGTCACGTTAGGTATATCGCGCGGCAATGTATTCCAACTCTCGCAGTATTTCCCACGTCGTCAATGGCGTCATAATACATGTTGTTTTTGTAGTTTAGAATGGGTCACATAGTGAAGGTCTTTGTGCATTTATCGAGATAAGATCGAAGCGTTATTCTGTATCTAACTAACGCTGTAGGTTAACCTTCTCGTAAATATGATCTGTGTTATTGATCAACCAAAAATACGTCTCTATTTTTCTGATTTTTTTTAAATTTGTTTTGCTAACTTTAAATGGGTAGGTATTAATACAGTCACTGACCAAATATTGTGGAATCACTCACATTTCACAGATTTGTTTTTAATGTGATAGAGAGATCAAGAGGCCATGACGTTTCAGAACCATGCTAACAAGACATGCAAGAAAGACCGTCGTGCATTACCCATACAATAACAGACTTTTGACAAAAGAACGTCAAAACAATCGATTCCAAAACGTCACAAGTGCATATTAAATAACGAATACTCAAACGAAACTCGTTTTTAACTCTTCATTAAATATCATCCTATTGAGACAAAATTTAGTGACAATTAAAGAGGTTCGGGCTGATTTCACCAATGGTTATAACACTATTTAGTTGTAGTAAATTTCTTAATGCGGTTATGAGTTCAATGCTCCAATTTTGCACCATAAACTGAACTCCGTTTTAAAAATAGACCTATAAACTCGATCACCGAAAATTTTGCGTATTGAACAAAATTTTTGTATAGTAAAATCAGCCTTGTGGAAACTCATGTTTTAAATGAGAGTATATTCTCTTTTAAGTATCGTTTGAGTACAAGGGGAACTAAACCGAAGCTTACTCTAGTCTACGCTTACTGCTACCCTCACCAGTTGGGCTTCTTATGCGTGATGGTCCACTGTTGGTACGTGTTGTTGGGGTCGCAGGGCGCGAGGCCCAGCTGTCGCGAGTGAGGCTGCAGTGTGAGGCAGTAGCTGTGTAAGCGGTGGATTATCTGGCTGTGAGCTTCGTCGTAGCTGGAAAGTTTAAAAATAGGTATGTGTAAGAAATCATTTAAATTCATTTTTTTTGGGTACTTCAGATTCAATTACCACATAATGTGTAAATGAAATCTTTTTCTTTTAATTTCTCATATTTGAAGATCGTGGCTCCTTAGACGGTTGATAGTCTGCCTCCTATTCCTAACGGCTTGATCCAATATCTGGTTACTGCATTAACAGGAAATATTCCCCACTTTTTTACTTACGGTAACACCATACGCAGATCGATAAAAATACGAAAGTTTGAAGCTGTGATAGCCTAGTGGTAAGACCCTCAGACTGCTAAGTCAAAGGTCTCGAGTTCGATCCCCACGGTGCGTACCGACTTTTCGAATGTAGTGTGCGGTTTAGAAATAAACCGTGTTTCGGAAAGCACGTAAAAACGTGGGTCCTGCGCCTGGTCTCTGTCCGGTCCTGTCGGATTGCCGTCCCATCGGACTATGACAGTAAAGGAACAGAGAGTGCACCTGTGTTTGCGCATACGCTTGTGCACTATAATATGTCGCGCGTAGCTGGCTGGTGTCATAGTAATACAAACACCGTGGCCGAAATCGGTCCCGACATTATTATTATACAAAAGTGTAAAGAAAAGTGCCAATCTTACCTCCACGGCCCATCTACAGTGCCGAGTCTGCAGAAGGCTTGCTTCACATTGTCTACATCAGCCTCCACACACCGTTCTCCTACGCCGAGCTGACCGGCCTCGTTCAAACGGAACAACTGACTGTTGCCCGAACCGTGGCAGGACGCGGTACCTGGTGGGTAAAACGATTTGAGTAAAGGGAAGGCGGGTCTGTTGGTCTAGTGGTAAGTGACCCTGACTGCTATACCAGAGGTCGTGGGTTCGATCCCCACCCAGGACAAATATTTGTGTGATGAGCACGATCTTTTGTTTTGTGTCTGGGTGTAATTTATCTATAATATGTATGTATTTAGGAGTATGTAAGTGTGTTTATAGGTTGTCTAGTACTCATAAGACAAGCTAATTTAGTATGCTTAACTTGAGACTATAATAATATGGTGTTGTGTGAATGTGGTGAAATATTATATTATTATTTAAGAAGCTATTATTTTAATTAAGGTAAGGTAAACTCAAGGCACTACCCCGAACAAAACTTCGAAAACTTGATTGCACGGATAGCGAAGTCATATAGGTCACCACGTCAATTACCACTATGTGCGACGTGCCGCTGTGCTGAGTCTGGGTGTCTTTGTGCATGTGAAGAAAATGTCTGTGACACGAGAATTAAATCCCTTAGCGCAGGAGTCTTTCCAGGAATCTTTATAATATGTTTAATTTGTTATATTGAATACACAGTACCCGTTGTGGACTGATTAATGTTTTTATTTTTACTGGTTCTGTAGTGAGTACAGGTTTAAAATATGTCAGTAATTTAAATAGTAAAGTATTAAAACCTATATTTAAGAAGAAAATTATAAATAGAAGTTGTAGCGTTCTAGGTCTCTTAGAAATATATTACATACTTACCAATATTACCTAGAAAATCTGTTAAAAGTTATATAAATAATGTATCATTTATTAGTTACAATGTACAAGAAGACTAGAGTAATATGAATGTTTTACTTTGACTTGGCATTTGATCAAACTAAAATAATTGAATTTTAAAATTATGCGGTCACAGTGACGTACTAACTAGTTTTATAATAATTTTGTCTAATCAATTTAACTGTGCACCTTTTGACTACTTAATGTGTAGGTTTTGTCGATAGATGGCGTGAGTTTCTTGTTATGAATCGACGATGTATTGTGTCATAGAGATGTAAGGTAGGGATCGGAAACGCGAAACGCTAAAGGTCATTTGCTCGGGGTAGCGCCTTAATTGCGAACTATTATTTTAAATAATTTGATAATTAAGTAAATCAACTAAAAAAATATATGGAACTGCTATGGAATGGGTCAGTTCAGAAGGAATTCAAGTCAACATGATTATTAAACATAAAACAAAAAAAAACCGAATATTTACCAATATAAGCGGGAGCACCTTTCCCCATAGTATCCAGACAGATACCAGTGGCCTTATTCTTCACCATACCCCAGTGAATATTTTTCGGCAGTTTCGGGAACTTGTCGTACACATCGTAAGCGACGTTCTCCATGTACCAACCGAAACTCTTGCACTTAAGGCGGTCCTTCAAAGCAATCTGCTCAGTAATATCACCCATATCCAAAAACCTAGCCATGGGTTCTCTAGTATAGAAATACTCTTTGTGTTCCTCATCGAACCAGGTCTCGATCACTCTCTTATAGTTAATCGTAATTAGAGATCCCTTTCGGTTCTTCGCGAGGTTTCCGAAAGAGTAAGGCATGAACGCGCGGTACACGTGTCCCACTCTTGAACAAGGCACCCATTCTATGCTGCCCCCACATTGCCAGATTTTGAAGGACAGTTCAAAGTTCTCCCCACCCCAAACGAGTAGACCAGGATCGTAGGCACCGATCTCGAGGAAGTATCGTCTATTGATGGCAAATAAGCCACCAGCGTGTGTAGGACTCTTGTAAGGTTCTGACTTGTGTTTATGTAGACTGGACTCTCTCTCTGGTACCTCGTTTTCTTTGTACAACATTCCCCATTCAAAGATGCCTCTGTAGTTTGTTCCATGTTGGTAGACCGGCCTGTATTCGAATGTTCTGTGGTCGACGCCGTCTATTACTGGGACTGTCATGGTTCTGTAGTCTCGGTATATCGGTGCTAGGAGTGGAGGCAGCCAGTTTATGTTGACCTCGCAGTGAGCATCAAGGAACACGATGACGTCACCGGTCGCTTCCTGCGCTCCTCTCGAACGCGTTCTGATTAACCCTTCACGTTGGGCGTTCCTTATAAGACGAACTTTTCCTTTGAATCTCTTTATGTAATTATCTAAGTTTTCTTTTAGGTTGTCCTTGTCTGAAAAGTCGTCGACCTATAAGAAGAAAATTGATATAATATATCAAGATAAAAATTGTGTTTATAATATTGGTAAATTGAATGTAATTGCGTATTAGGCAAGGTTAACACATAATTAAATTAAGCCTTCAATCGGCGTAAAATAGTCCATTACAATTGTAACGAGAACAGTACGTTTTGAAAATAGAACACTGAGATTTCCGTTTCGTTTCACGTATTGCGTGACAATGCATTAGTAACACTAACAATGGCGGGCGCATCATAATAGTTTGAAAACGTTCTCAAACTATTATGTTGTCTGTTCATACAGACATCTTATATAGGTACATCTGGCAATAACATACGAGGGATATTGCAAAATAATATTTATTTATTTAATGGACTGATATTTTATTTAATATTGCTAATGGTATATTTCGGTTTTAAGTGACAAACCTATTCAAAGACATGATATCACCCATAACGCATGTTAAATTTAGAAATAATCAAATTAAGAAATTTAATCATTATCACAGCCACTTTAAAATTGATAAGCCTCTTCCGTTTCTCCGCCATATCTTCAGACATTGACACAGCACATTCTTCCGATTACAACAAAAACGAATTAAAAATCAAATTAGTAAAGTAAATAGGTAATTATCACAATTTTAATCGCCTAATAAAAATCTATATTTACTGTGAATCAATCAGTTCGGTACTTGTGACTAATTAGAGCATAATTTTATCAACCAATTTACATAACAGTAATTGTTATCAAAGTAGTGCAATTAATTTTCTACTAGTGTCGATAGCAAAGGTAAAACAAGTTTCATCTGGCAGTTAATTAAAATGTAGGTGTTTATTTTTAATTTTCTGCAATTGAGTAAATAAAAATGTGCATATATTTTTATTTAAGTCAATATTTGAGATGCATGTGGTATCTGTAGTATGATTATGTTTGATATATGTATAGGTATATTATGGGTAGCAATAAGTCATTTATACATCTAAGGATAGCCTACTAATATAAGCGCCCGGCGCTGCTGCTGGAGCCGCGGAAATCCTTAAGGGACGAAAGTATAATAATCTTACAAGCAATTATATTTTTGAGAGCGGCGAAAGTACCTTACAGGCAATTATATAATGTTTTTTAACCTTACAGCCGTTTGGGGTTGAAACGCTCGGGACATGGAGGGCAGGTGCACGAGTTCTATACAAGGAACTCGCAAAGCACTTGGTCGACTCCAACCGTGATCAGAAGGCTGGACTGTATTTTGAACAAAGAGTTGGCATTGCTATTCAACGTGGTAATGCCACCTGTCTCCTGGGCACGTTTTCCGCAATCGACGGAGATGCCGATATGTTTTTTGACGCTTTGTAAATATGTTATTATATAGGTATACTAGCTTTTGCCCGCGGCTTCGCACGCGTTAAGAAGTATTATTGTTTAGCAAGTTAGTGTAAAAATTAGGGCCTAAAAAACTTCCTTGTACACAATATTCTTAACTAATTTGTCATTTGGCGCTAAACCTATCAAGCTACTGGAAGAACTTACTCGTGAGCAAGCAACATAGAACTGCCCATGAGAGAAGCAATGTTCTCTCAAGTCAATACCCGTAAATTTGAGAGTTTGCCCCTGAGACTTGTTTATAGTCATGGCTAGTCAAAAATCTAAGAAGATTTCTACAAACATCCCCTATTTCATCCCCTTATGTGTGGAATTTATCAAAATTTTTCTTAGCGGATGCCTACGTTATAGTACCTACGTGCATGTAAAGTCTCAGCCCGATCGGTTTAATTTTGACAAAGTTTCATAAAAAATTTCATCCCCTATTTTATCCCCTTGGGGGTAGAATTTATCAAAATCCTTTCTTAACGGATACCTACGTCATAACATCTACCTGCATGCCAAATTTCAGCCCGATCCGTCCAGTAGTTTGGGCTGTGCGTTGATGCATTAATTTCGATCGAATTTGATTACCATAAAAACGATTCTAGTGAGTTAATCTTAAAAGATAGACATATACTGTCGCGGACATTTTTTTAGATCATTTCAATAGGAATAATTCTTACATACATATATTGTGTGTATCTTGAACCGTTTTCGCAGCGCACGCAACAGAAGCCCTCAAGGATGAAAAATTTTCCCCGTTTCTTTACACATTTACCATTATTTCTTCGCTCCTAATAGTTGCAACGTGATATTATATAGCCTAAAGCCTTCCTCGATAAATGATCTATTCAACACAAAAAGAATTTTTCGATTCGAACCAGTAGTTCCTGAGATTAGCGCGTTCAAACAAACAAACAAACAAACAAACTCTTCAGCTTTATAATATTATAGTCCGTGCGTTATAGCATGGTGCGGGTGACAGTTTATGTAACGTTTCGTGTCACTCTTGAAAGTTGCTGCGATGTAAAAATTATGACTTATTATTGTAGCTGTATCACATTCGTATTATGCAAAATCGTTTATAACTGTAGTAGATTAAATTAAAGCCAACCAGAATATTCTAGGCTTCAAATAAAATCGAATGGAATGAAAAATAAAGTAAAGTGTTATGCGTATAACGTAACGTCATAGAAGTATTTAGTGATGGGATTTACTGCTACGATGGACAGGTTGTCGATGTTATTTTGGAATAAAAAACGAATATCGTGCGTAGTTCCATTTTTATTTAAAAAAAATGTGTAATTATATTGATGAAATAACGCAACATTGTAGGATTGGTTATAAAGGAAAAAACTCAACAAACTAAAACCAAAAACAACTTAACAAAAATGAATTAGAACAAAATATGTGTCGCATACAAGGCGCTAGCACTCGTACTGTCTGCTACGAGTAAACAAAATAAAAAAGAAGAGTAAAAAAGAATCATAAACCTCGTTCTGATTGTTATATAATATACGAAAATCGACAACAATAAAAAAAGATTTTTCTAATGCCCATCACTAATCATGTGGCACTGACAGATGTCAACGTCAAACTGGCAAGTGTCACCCGCACCATGCTATAACGCACGGACTATAGTATAGATAAGTTTAGTTTAAACTAATATAAAGTAACATTATACAAGCAAAACTTGGTGACTATGGATGGATGGATGTTTGTTAGTTTTTTACGCTCAAACGGCAGGATTAATTTGATGAAATTTGTTATGACACCCCAGATTAACACATTGGCTACTTATTAACCGACTGCGTCAAAAAGGGGTTAATGGTTTCGTAGCTATAACCGACATTCGGGCGGGCGAAGTCGCGGGCAACAAGAAGTAGACCCTAAATATTTAAAAATACATCCCTTTATAAGACATTGCTGAAAACGATATTATGTAACTAAGAGCACAAATATTAGGCCACTTTTTACATGATACATCTGTAGAACTCAAGCACCAGACTATGTGTATTTAAGAAGGAATCGACTCACAAATCTTTTTAGTAGAACTATAGACAAGAGTAAACCGAAAAAAAAAAATTCGTTAAACTAAATATTTAGGTCTGTCGAACGAGCAATTTGTATATTGATAAAGTACAAAGTTTTACCAAACTGTACGATATAAAGTTTATTACATTTCCTGAAGATGTAAATTTAACAGCTTGTGATATGGTGTAGTGAAAAATGTTAGCGGTACTATTATTACTTAACCAGCAAGAGTAGTGAAACTGCTAACATTGCGATATCGCTACAAAAATGATATTTACACGAAGGTAAATTACATTTAGGCAGCAAAATTTTCGCTATGGCATTGCTTTTGCGAGTTTTGTAATGTGAGATATCGTAGTAATAGTACTGGTAGTAGATTATGTTATTGTAGTCTAGTACATGTATTTTGTTCCACCTAATTTTTAATTGCGATTTTTAATTCCATTCGTATGTTGTTTTAAAAGTACGGAGACGTTTGATTAAGATGATTTAGGAGTATGTACGAGATTAAGGCGTGAAGATTGATTTAAATTGCTTGGTGGCCTGGTACGCACTATTAATGGGTTAAAGCTCATTAAAACTACTTGTCGTATACTGAATCAAATATGTCTTGAAATTAAGACAAGTGTAAGGAAATCTTAAACCGAAAATAATTAAATCGTAATTGACTTTTTCTTTGTTATTTTTTGAATATGTTACTCACAAATGCAAACTTTTTATTCATTCTTTTTTTGAGATTTCTTTTTAACTTTTCGACGTTTTGTTTTTTTTTCTAATTATCTTTAAAAAAGATCGTATACCCATATCGCTATAGGTTAACATTACAACTTTTTATATCACCTTTTTATTTGCTATAAACTTACCAATACGATTTCATGGAGTATATTCGGCGGGGACCTATCGATGACCGAGTGGACGGTTCTCATGAGGACCGAGAACCCTTCGTTGTGGAAGACTATGATGACTGACGTGGTGGGCAGATGTTCAGGGTAGTGCCAGTACTTGCACTCGTCTAAACGAGTATCGGGGATCGACCTGGGAAGCAAATAATAATTATATTAAATTACATAATAGGTCGGGAAAAGTCTTTTCGCATTATAGTATGTATGAACTTGTAATAAAATCTTTCTCTCTCTAATAAAATTAGTATTTGGAATTATTAAGAAGATTTAAAATTTTAACTTTCAATTATACCAAAACCAGCCAGATACAAATACTATAGCCAAAAAGATTTTATTACAAGTTCATACATACTATAATGCAAAAAAACTTTTTCCCCGACCTAGTATTTTAGACGACAAACGGGACTTATTCGCGATATAAAACGATATTTCTTGTCTCCCGACGTTTCGATCGAGTTGCACCGACCGTGGTCATCAGTCCGCCGGTTTTTTACAGGTGTTCAGTAAGTTTATCAATTTACTAAAATTAAGGCGTAAAATAATACAAGTTATCTCCTATTTAGAATCTTACGAAAATTTATAAACTTACTAGTAAATTGATAAAATTTTCGTAAGATTCTAAACGGGAGATGCGTTTAGAATCTTACATAAATTTATAAACTTACTAGGAAATTGATAAAATTACGGATCTTGCTATTTTCCGGTGACATATACATCTTTTGCTTGTGACTACAGACTGGGCTTTAGTAGACGGTTGTCACATACCTATTCATAGCGATATCGTTCGAGGCGGCGATATTCATGCCGTATTCACTCTCAGATTCGGCGATATCGTTGGCCCTGTCCTGGGCCATGTGGTAAGGCTTGCCCTCTTCACCGGGCCCTGATACCACCTTCAAGTCTCGAGGCTCGAAGTTACCTAGTTCTGTAATAATATTTTATGTTAGGAATATGATACATCAGGCACTTATGACTGAAATCATATTTGTGTTAATAGAGACTTTATTAAATAGTGTTGATATACATTTTGTGGGGTTAAAAATAAAAAGTTTAAGTAATTTAACTAAAGGGAAAAACCATGAGTTGTACACAAAGATGATGAGGTTACACTATATAGAGTTTTTAATAATGAACCAGTACAAACACAATACTAGGCATCCTTAAACAACACATAACAATACATTTAGGAAGTAGTTTTCATAACAGTCTTTATTGATACAAATAAATGTAAACAATAAATAAAATATTCTACAAAGTGAAAAAATGCATTACCTACATATTATTATTACATGATTAATATTTTTACATACTAAGAAAGTACATTACTTGTTACATTACAAACTATTATTTCAATCTAAATTTCTGAATTGGTATTAACTTAACCTTTTATAATTGTAGGCCATTCAATAACAGAAGAATGATCATATAAAACACCAATATTAATAATACGCTTAATATCTGTAATAATACAGAAATTATGTACACATTTCTTTTATACTCAAATTTGATAAAGAGTGATGAAAAGGAAATTACTGATAAAAATATTCCTGCTATATTTATTTCTTTTTATCTGGATGTATATTTTAGTTCTATAGCTTATGAATATTGAACAGATGTAATAAATCAAGGTTGAAATTTTTAGAGTTTTAAGGAAAATTAATAAAAAGTTTTAATCTAAAATAATACAATATTAATTTACATATAGAATCAAAGGTTATCATATTGTGAACTAGGCCTTAACACCAAAAGTCAGGAAATACAGGCCAGAGACTATCATGTGTACTAGAAGAATAACATTAACCCTGAAAAGTAATCAGTTTCAAACTAATGTAAGTTTTAAGTAAAACTTATCAATCAGATCTAAATGATAATGCTTCCCAGAATTATTTGATAAAACAAAAATAATATCTACAATTAGTAATTAAAATTTACATGTGTTATAAATTAAAAGAAATAGCCTTTGTATAAATTTTCACACCTCAGTAAACAATAACAAAAATTGGCTAGAAAATTACAATGGAAAGCAAATACAATTGGTGTGCCACAATACTTGTGGCACAGCTGTGAACATAAAGATACGATATCCAATTATACAGCATGCAAACATATACTGACGTAACAAAAACACTAAGGTCTAATTGACACGCCGGTCTTATAGGCCACCTAACTGTACCTACGCTAACACTATTCAAAACAAGTATATGTGGACATATTTTACTAAATTAACTTAATTACCTGTTTTTAATGTTGGGTAAACATCGCGATGCGACTTATAGTATGCTGGCTGGGAGTCCGCAATAAGTTCTATGCCGGATTCATTGCCGACGTTCTCAGAGGACCACCTATGCAATGCATACAGCAATGTCAGAAGAATCGCGCATGCTGATCCCATGCGGATAATACGGCCGCGTCTCACATTTGTGATCCTCATTTTTCTAATTAACACTTGTACATAACAATTTAAATATTATTATAATATAACTTTGATGTACTTCCTGAGAAATCGTCGACAATCGAGTCGAACGAAGCTGACGTTTTTATGACAACGTCAACATACTACGTTTCGTTTTTGTTGATGAGTATTATGGACACAAAATAACAAAACTGGAGGAATACTTAAAAACTACGTTAAATAAGGTCGTTTTATCTGATTAATGTCAATTTTATCTTTACTGATCAAATTTAACTCATTCTAATGAATAATAGCGTTGTTATAAATAATTATCTATTTCGATAATGCCCTTTTAAAATAAGTATATGTATACATAATCTGTGGAACGGTTGACAGAACAATCCGTTTGTTTGTTTTTGAATTTGAATTCATCGTAAACTTGGGAAGTTGTGACCGCTGTGTTTTCGTAGCGTTATTGATTCATAAAAGTAAAGTAATAACAGTATTTGTGTCCTTGTGTTGTAAAATTATTTTAATTACTTGGTGTAATCACTATAACGATAAAGATTTCACACAACCATGGAGAGAAGTAAGTTATTGTACAATAACTATGTATCGAGCTTGTTATTGTTCTGATTTCTAGCGTACAAATGTAATATTTAACATTTTACTTTCCAGCACAAGCGTTTACTGTGGAAAACTTCATAGGGAACTGGAATGGAGACTTTCCAAACTATCCGTTGACGGCTGCAGATCTAAAGAAGCCCCACGCTGTGATGGGTGCACTGTTTCAAGTATTTGATAGGCTGGGTATTGATAGAGATGCTATACTTTCTGTAAGTGTCATATTTACTATAATTTTATTAACAGCCTATCGCAGTCCACAACTAGACAAAAGCATCTCCAAGTCCACGCCACTGAGATCTGAAAATAAGATTTAGCTACATGCAAACAAACTGAACTTCTATGAATTTCAAACCTTGTACTTTACTTCCTACCACTTCCAGCCACCACCGGAAGAGAACCGCAATGAGAACACCATCTACTACTGGGACTTGCTCCCCGTCATCAACATGACTCGCGTCATCAACCACCTGGTGTCCGTAATGCCCCAGGTTGACGCCACCATCAGCGTCATACACTTCCTACAGCCCACCGCTACTACATCACATTCTATACTACTGTTGCTGTTTAATCTGATGGTGTTCAATGAAGAGAGGTTACGGGATATCGCTCCGCATGAAGAGGAGTTGTTTGCTAAGACCGATCAGGTAATAAACTATAATAAACATTTCTTTTTAATGACTTCTGCACTAAGGAATTCAAAGAAAGGGGGTTTCACAGGCATTTAATTCACATGCACAGAGACACCCTGACTCAGAACAAACATTTGTGGAATGCACAAATTCTTGTACTATGTGGGGATTGAACCCACAACATGTTGTGCACAGTGGTCATTGGCCTGGTTACCTGTACCACTTTGCTAACCATGCTGTTATAAATTTACAAATTAATAATCTTGCTGCTGTTAATTGTTTTGGCTATAAAGTTATTGATCTATAATTCACAAAAAATAAAATTGCCTCAAATCTAATATCCGCAGTATGTGAAATAATCTAATTATTATTTTTAGGTCAAAGCTTTAGAAGAAAGGAAGAACAAGCTGTTGGAAATGTTGAATGACCAGGCTGAGGAGAAGGGAAAACGGGCTGAGAGATTAGAAAAGGTTGGTTGCATACATTTTACCTCTTAAAACTGCTTTTAGTTTCTGACATACATCTAGAATCTGTACATCATAATATAAATGCTTGGCTAAAGTAATTATGTTATAGAATCTTTATCTTAATTTTATTTATTTATAACAAAGATGTCCAAAATAATCATCTTCTTCCCTTATCTTATTTTACTTGGGGTTGGTGCAACACATTTTTTTCTTCCATTCTCCCCTATCACACTATCACAAATTTCTATGGTTGTGTTATAATTACAGCTTGATCATGACATAAAACTATATGAGGAAGACTTAAAACAAGAGAAGGAGGTGCATGATGAAGAGAAGTTGGAGTTGGAGGCTCTGCTGAAGGAGAACAGACAGACCGAGATGTTGCTGGAACAGAAGAAGACACATAGAGACGCACTGGTGGCTGAGGTGGCCAGGAAGAGGGCATTGAGGTAAGGATTGGGAAAATGTACTTTATTGTAATGCAGTGAGGTGTATTTTTGGTCTAATTGAATTATAATCAGTTTATTGTATTCAATGTATTATTACTAACATACTGCTACGGATTTACAGCGATGGTACTATTAATTTACATTTTAAAGTATTATTCAATTTTCAGGTGAGATATAATTTTGTAAACACCCTGAAATGGTTAAAGATAAATTGAAAATTAACTTTTGATTTTTTCCTGCTTATTAACGACTTTATTTAATGTTGATCTTACATATTGTTGACTACAGAAAATGATTTAGAATAGTCGTTTATTGTTTCCAGTATAACAGTTAGTACATATATAAAATCTATATGTATTTAAGGTATTTGAGTTCATCAAATTCTCGTTGTTATCTAGGGTATACGACGCCGACGACATACGAGCTCAAGCGGAACAGGCCGCACAGAATGTGCAAGAGGCAGAAGAGAAACTGAACTCCTTGCGAGCCACTCTCATGGAGAAGGAGAACAGTCTCAAGAACTTGCAGAACATCAAACCTAACTTAGACACGGCTAATAACTTGCTACATGAGATCATGAAACTGTCTGACAGTTTAAGGTGAGTCGTCAATTTGTTACATTAGATGCCCTAGATCACAAATCAAATCAAAAGGTTTTTTATTTTGAGTAGTCCTTTTCAAAACGTTACTAACTCTAGTTGTGTGGTTCCTAAATTCTAATGGAAAAGAACCAACAAGAAACTCCTCCATAAGTTACTCTTTTAAAAACAGAAAAATACAGTTTATACATACAATAAGTATGCAACAATAATGAAAATTAGCATAATGAATGAAGTGGGTTGTGTGTCATGGGTATGAGTGTTGTCGATTCGCAAACATTTAACATTTCTTCTATATTCTGCATTTTTTTGTACAATATCTTTTTGGTAGCCTATTAGTTATGTTAATAACTTGTCAATTCTTTATCATTTCCTTAGGGACTTCGAATCAGGCGACTTAGACTCTGACAGCAAGGAGGGTGAGCTAGATGTACTGAACACAGAGCTGGGCGAGCTTCAGGCGCAGCTGTGCGAGCTGCAGGCCGCGCGCGCTGATGCCGCGCACAAGCGGGGCGACAGCCAGGCCAAGCGACAGCAGGAGAAGAATGTGGCCATGAGGTATAGTGGACAATTTAGTAATAATAGGTCCTATATAAACTAGCGATATCCTAGCCATTTCGTTTTTTACTGTAAGTGTAAAAAGTGTGCAACTTCTGTGAATTGGGATGGAAGCGTCATTTTGTAGTGTACAAAGTAAAATGAGCTTTATGTTATTTGAATAAAATACTAAGTTAATACGAGCTATAAAAAGGTTTCGTTTCTTGTGATAAATCACAAGCTGCTACTGGAATTCTCGCACATACAAGACTTGTCTTCTGTGAAGTCTATTAGCGGCCATTGGCGCCATCTGACGAATCCGTGGGAAGTATGCGATCTTTATGAAATTGACGCTTCCATTCCTTCTTGTTGTAACTGAAATTAAGGTGTCGTAAAGTTGAATGTCTGATCAATAGAGAGAATAATTAGGTGTATTTTACATTATTTTATTTTTACACAAACAGCGCATTGCGTGAAGCAGAGGAAAAGGACAAGAAACTTCGCGAACGTTCCAGAAAGGCTCTACAACGCACGGAAGAGATCAAGGAGTTGACAACCAAGTATGAGGCTGAGAAGACCACTGGTCTCGAGCAATTAGCCACTATCAAGAACAACTTCTGCAATGATGTAAGTGATTTAATTTTACATTATTATACACCACTACTTAATGAAATATGTAAAACTAACCCCCGGTTTCTGGAGGGCTCATCAATTGAACTTGCTTTCGAATCAACTGATCACAACTGTGCTTGGTTGATCTTAAAACTTACAACCAATCAGAGTTTGACATGAGTGTAATTGGCCTGCGGCCGTTCTAATTAGGTAAATAAATAAATGAGATTTCACTGACGAATATCAAATTTTTATGTTGATCAGCATTTGAGAAATCAGAGCTAAGACTGTCTAGGACTATTTTGACATGAGGATAACTTGAAGCTCTTGAATGTAAATAGACTGCTCCATGTTATACATATTTCGGGAATTATAAGAAAAATAATTGCTAAATATAAAAAAAAACATTGCATCAAAATTTAAATGTTTAGGCAAAATATTAATCTGATATTTTACCTTTAGTGTTAGTCAATCTTTTATAGTGTTTAAATATTTATAAATAATGTGGTTCTGTTTACAGTTAAAGGCTGTGGATGATTTGTTACTAAAGAAAGCAGTGGAAGCAGAGAAGAAAGTTCAAGATAAACTGAAAAACAGACATATTTGATACTTATAGCAGTAATAGCATTAGTTTAGTGTATTCTAGTGCTGGTCACTGGCTTAAAACTAATAATAAGGTAATGTAGATATTAATATTATTTACTTTAATGAAAAGTGGACCTTATTTCGTAATATTAAAGTTCATAATCTTTATTTGCTGAGTTGAGTGCTCTGACTGCATCATCCAGAATTGTAGAATGGAAATAAAATTAATTATAAGTAGACATGTGTTTCGATTATCCATATTAACAATTTTAGCTGATACAATGTGTTATGGTGTCGATTAAAATGAGATAAATTGGCTAACGGAAAAAGGTAAGTAATGCAGTGATGGAGCCAGCAAGGGCTAGACCAGACCAGTTCGTTAGTTTATAAAAACTAAAAACTTCTTTGTGAGTTCGTTCGTTTTCACGACGTAAATTAAGAGTTTGTTGATAGATTTACAAGGATCTTTTGTGCTGTGAAGCACGTGGATAACAATAACATGAGGGCGCTTGTGTGCATATTTACAACAAGGATAAACTCAAGTGTTTGTCAAAAGTTGTTTGACTATACTCCATTTGTTTAGGTATGTAGGATGAGACGGACAGGATAGGTATTGGCAGAGCGTTTAGATAGTCTTCATCAGCCATATTGAATGTCTTGTTGAAATAAAGTCTTCGTTACATCGCTTGATTATCGTTTATTACAATTACATGATTGGTTTTACAAACACGTGGAAGATGACAACAGATTATATTGTGAAACGCTGGCGAGTTCTGCACTTCCGTCCGTTCGCCTTCTGGGTTCATCTTCCAAGACTCCACGGCTCCGCAGTACAGACCACACCCAAGTAATTCAGTCGCTAGACTCCAACTGTCATACTTGACGTTCCACAGATAATCATCATAATTATTGTCACTGGCATCGGCGTTACACCACGCAGGTTGGATAGGTATACGAACTCTTCGACATATACCACCTCTCCGACACGGCCTTCCTGACGCATCACACGTCCTCGTGTGAATCTGTAAAGGAAAATACCACAAGTAGTATTTACCACCGCTCGGTCATCTCTGACCAACAAAACATCGCTTTAAGACAATCACGAGTACTAATCCAACTTATACCAGAAACAATTTTCTCTTACTGACTTGTAATCAATTAACTTAGAGGGATTTCTGAAGCTCTCTCTCACAATTTTTAACTCATCATTATAACATCTCAACACATATCGCGACCTCATTCATCTCGCCTTTGGCCTCCTCGCCTCCGGCCACCTCGCCTCGGGCCAGCTGCCTTTGGCCACCTCGCCTCGGGCCAGCTGCCTTTGGCCACCTCGCCTCGGGCCAGCTGCCTTTGGCCACCTCGCCTCAGGCCAGCTGCCTCTGGCCACCAAACTCAATCGCGCGATGTGTCAGATACCTGATCATTATCTTGATCAACCAATATGTTTACAACATTAAGAGCTTCAGGCGTCCTCCTCAATCTGACATGGGCAGAATCAATCTACCCGCTCGCCCAACCTGACAAGCTATGACTAGTAGTCGTAATGTTACTGTCATCAGTCATACAACTATAACTGTCTCAGAATAGAAAAAGCGTGTGTCCTTTCGACCACTCATGGACCGGACGGCACCTTTTTCTGATCACTTAACAACAATTTTTCACACAGTATAAATTTGGACCGGACGGGTGTGTCCTTTCGACCAGCCACACGTGCATGGCCCGGACGACACTGTCCCTTCGACCAATGAACACTTAAGGTTGGACCGGATGAATGTGTCCCTTCAACCAGCCGCTATCAGCTGCATGGCCCGGACGACATTATCCTTTCGACCACCTTCCACACACCACATTACTCGATGACTCTTCTTATTAGTGAGCCCTCAGCACCCGAATCATAACCACAACGGGACCGAGCAAGTGCATCCCTTCGACTGCCTACTGCAGACCGGATGACACCGCCCCTTCGACCCTTCAACGCATTTGGACTGGACAAGTGTGCCCCTTCGAACTTACAGCATAAGAACCGGGCAACACCGCCATTTCTACCAAATCGCATCACACAATCTGACGCCGTCACGGTCATTCCGTTTTTTTTTACGGTGCTAACATAACAAACTGAAAACTGCTCACCGGATGCATCAATGTACGCAGGTGTTGGTAAAGTATCACACGTCGACCCTCCTCTCGGCAGCCGCTGTGACTGCAACACTCGTCGACTTCTCCATTCCCGTCGTAGCTTCTCGTGTAGTGCTCCTCGGCGCGTCGCTGCGACGCGTCGCTGCGGCGCGGCGCGGCACGGCGACTGCAGCAGACGAAAGCCGGACTCCTTGTAGGTTGACTCCTTCGATGTGCTCGTTTAACATTGTGACGCTCAGTTCTTCTTTTGTTTTCATGGCTTCTATAACTTGTCAAAATGTTTCGATTTTGCAGCTTCAACAAATTTCGTTGAATATCATCGTTGCTTCTATGTAGGGGCTGGCGAATCTCATTATTTCTCTGTGGGCAGCGGGCTCATCCCACTTCGAAGTGGGATGAGACGGACAGGATAGGTATTGGCAGAGCGTTTAGATAGTCTTCATCAGCCATATTGAATGTCTTGTTGAAATAAAGTCTTCGTTACATCGCTTGATTATCGTTTATTACAATTACATGATTGGTTTTACAAACACGTGGAAGATGACAACAGATTATATTGTGAAACGCTGGCGAGTTCTGCACTTCCGTCCGTTCGCCTTCTGGGTTCATCTTCCAAGACTCCACGGCTCCGCAGTACAGACCACACCCAAGTAATTCAGTCGCTAGACTCCAACTGTCATACTTGACGTTCCACAGATAATCATCATAATTATTGTCACTGGCATCGGCGTTACACCACGCAGGTTGGATAGGTATACGAACTCTTCGACATATACCACCTCTCCGACAGGTAATTAACTAAATGTAAACAATTTTGGTATGTCTTTTAAACAAAATGTGATCTTTAAAAATGTAAAATACGTTTTACAACTTGAAATACATTCAGATTTTCTAAAACTATAGTTAATTGATTTATAAGCAGTATTATCCAAATTAAAAATTATGTTTTTGGTTAAAAAGTAACGCCAAGATTGTTTACATTTAGTTAACTACCTAAACAAATGGAGTATAGATATAAATCAATTAGAAACATTAAATTAAAATCATTAGAAACATCAATTTATCAAAAGGAAGTGAAACCACAGAGATATAGAAATGTGTGTATATTGAATTATTTATAAAATATCTTACATAATAAAATAGAACAACGTTTTAAACTGCGGCACTTATCACTAAACGAGGTAGGCAAGGCAGTGAAAGAACCTCTTTTTCAAAGAACGACACAGACAATTTTGCACCAAATGTTATACTGTCTCTTTTACTGACAAGTAAAATGTAGATACAAAAATATTATCTTTTTGTGAGCATATTAATTTCTAAGAATCGGCCAACATATATAATTTTTTTATCCCCGAATTATTTTATTATGTAATTTTTTTTCGTGGTATTATACGTATAAATTCGTGGGTAACAGCTGGTATTTGTACACATTTTATATAGTCTTTGTTTGTCAGTCGGTGTGAGAAGAGGAGTAATTAGCCCTAAGTGTCGCTGTATAAACGTAGCTCAAAGATCTTTGGTCTTAGCACTTGCTGATATCGGGCAGGGCTCCCTGGCAGTGGTTGCGCCAGCCGTACCACGCTTGGAACTTGTGGCGTTTGTAGATCTTCTTGGCGCAAGTCGACGCCTTGGTTATATCGTCTAACAACATATCTGGAAGAAGCAATAGAAAAATTAATATTCCACAACTTTCACACAACGCCATCTAGCGTCAAACTAGGCAGAGCTTGTAGGCAGTATTAGACAACTGAAACACTTCTAAATACTTACATAATATAGATAAATTACAGCCAGACACAACAAATGATCGTGCTCATCACACAAACATTTGTCCTGGGTGGGGATCGAACCCACGACCTCTGGTATAGCAGTCAGGGCTACTAACAATTAGACCAACAAGCCAGTCCTTTACATGTATTTGCTCGTGACTACAATTTGGAGTGTTGATGCTTACCAGCACAAGTCACGTTGCAGTCCTTGCCAGGAGTGCTGGTCTTACTGCACCAGTACTTGTCGTTGATCTGAAACAGTCCGTAGTCCCGGGAGCCGTTCTTGTTGATCGTACCCATCTTGGAAGTGTTCCTGCCGCTCTCGTTCTGGATAAGGCAAACCCCTGGAAGTGGAGTGAAGCTTATGAATTCATATAATAATGTCTCTCCTGACTGATTTCGGCCACGGCGGTTAGTGTTACTATGACACCAGCCAGCTACGCAGGACATATTATAGTGTAAAAGTATGTGCGCAAACACAGGTACACTCTCTGTTCCTTTATTCTCATAGCCCGATGGGACGGCAATCCAACACGACCGGAGAGAGATCAGGCGCAGGACATTTTTAAGTACCTACCGAAACACGGAAGCTGTGATATTTTTATTTTAAACCGCGCATAACATTCGAAAAGTCGGTGCCCGTGGGGATCGAACTCGAGATCTTTGACTGTGCAGTCCTATAGTCATACCACTAGGCTAACACAGCTTCATTTATACTTAAAGTGAAATAGGTAAATAGTAAATAACTAATTGTGAAATGTAGAAGACCTTTTGTGGTTTAATTTTTAGAATGATAAAAAGTATCAGCAGTGTTTTCGCAACTTTAATTTTCGTATACATTGGTTTGAGATGATTTAATTTAAACGCATAGTAGGTAACCAACTAACCCGTATAAAAAATCTTGATTGTTAAGCACGTTTTATCTTAACACGACTTGCATAAAAATTGGCGATTAAATTATGCGAAAAAAAAAATACAAATTTAATACAATAAACTATAAAAAAAACAAACGAACAGATTTTTATATCACGAACTATACGTTTTAATAGCTCTGCCTTCAAAACAAACATTAGATCACCAAAGCTTATCCATTATTTATAAAAAAAACTTTTCTGTCGTAATTTTCGGTAAACTTTTTGACACGAACAAATTAAAAGTTACGAGATTTCTACTTACAGTCCCTCATTTTGTCTTCAGGGAATCCTTGTCTCCTTAACTCGTGAACCAATTCACAATTTGTCTTAAAATACTTGGCTTCACAACTCAAGCATAGAGCTGCGACAGCCAACAAGAATACTGTTAGTTTTTGCATGATTTTTTTGCACAACCTCCTTGGTCCGTAGTTGGAGACGATATGAATTGTAATCAACAGTCTTCGTTTATATATGGCTGGGAATTTGTATAAATACGCATGTAAATATGTGTGCAATGCAGTAGGTGGGAATAGGGGAATCCTCTTTATCAGTTCAAAAACAAAGGGGTCACGAGCCACGACTGGAATTCGTTGCTACGCGACGTGTTTTGAAAACAGGATAACTGTGTGAATCCCCGATGCAATGTATGGTTTAATCGTTTAGGCTATAAGGAAAAGTGTTTGACTATATGTATAGGTTATTGAATGTTTTTTTTGTAATATGAGGTCATAACAGCTGTTTAATTATATTTTATAACATTTTTGTATCCCAAGTAGACACAGAATATATGCATTTAAAATAATTAATTCTTTATTAAGTTGTCGCGAATTAAATTGGATGTCGTAGATAAACAACTTAGCACATAGGTATAGCCTAAATTAGACAGTTTGAAGTTAGAGTTTAGAAACTTTAGGGAGATTCTGGGAGATGCCTTTGCCTCACAAAGGGTCTAACCACACAGAGACCACAGACTAAAAAGAAATGGCCATTTGATTTTACACATTCTACTTCTTCGCGGTAAAGCTAGTGTGATGATCTTGCCAGATATGCAGATCGCATGTGGCCAGAATTCGCAAAAGACAGGGAAGCGATTCGCTTTGGTATAAGAAAGGGGAGGCCATTGCCCAGTAATGGGACCTTATACATATAATCTACATAAAAAAAGTAAGATTTAATAAATAAACATGTAAAATACATATTCGCTGTTTTGAAAGACCAATGACTTTTCTGCTTACTCCTTTAAATTTAAAATAAGTTGAGTTGCTGATTAAAGATGACCTATAAAAAACTAAAGTTATCATCTTTTATTATTGACAAAGTATTTACTTAATAACTCAAGTGCTTATCGTATTGCAAACGATAGCTAAGTTACATTGATACTTGATAGTCGTTAATACATAATAACACAAGGCGCATCTCGTGGTTTTACTCGCGATCATACAAGTAGGCACGTTGTTCTTTACTTGCTTGCTTGCTTTATTTGCCACGGTCACACTACATTTTATTGGTATAAATTTTGTCGTTAATACATGCCAGCCATCTCTATACCAAAAATTACGAAAATAGGACCAAACGGGCTAAAAATTGAGCGAAAAAATAACAAATATACAAACAATACTCACAAACTTTCGCATTTATAATTCTAGTGTCAGTAATGTGATTAAATACTAATAGGTACATTTTGTAATATTGACGAGTGATAAGTTATCGTACACGTCTTGTGCTTGTGGCTAATGAACTATTTCTCAAGATATTTATACTCCATACCTGTCTGTTACTTTAAGTAGATAGGTACGTACCTAATTAGCATTAGCAATTATAAGGTGTACACCGCTTACTATTAATGCATGTATTTATTATCTATATGACTAAATCAATTTGGGTGTTATGATAGTGCAGGTTTGGTTTCAGTATTGTCCTGTGGTTTTACGCTGCGGCTGCTAGATTTAGCTCAATAAACATTAAATAACACCGCTGCAACCACAATAAGCTGGACCGATGGCTGGGGTCACGAGTCGATCCTCATGATACTGCCGCGTCGGCTCACGATTAAGGCCTCCGGTTGGGTCTGAAACTAGTCGGGCAATCCTGATAAAAACGCGTGAGTAAACCGTATAAATAACCAATTATGAATGTATCTTCCGATAGTTATGTAATGACTTATTTACAATGACCAAGGTTACACCAAAAAAAAAATCCGCCTAAAATACACAAAATGTTTTTTCAGAGCTCATCAAGATTACTTACGAGTACATACCTACATGCCGTAGGATGAGACGCGGGGGCGCCCCTGCGTCATCGATTGATAAGCCCAATTAGACGATCGTTTTTTCTCTTTATTGTAACATTTTAAGAGGTAACCTTTACCGATCGAGAATAGAAGAAATAAAAAATCAAAAGGTTTTTATTTCTAGTAAGCCTTTTCAGACAGTTTCAAAACGTTACTGACTCTAGTTGCGCTGTTCCCAATTGTCATTCGGTAAAAACATGCGGTAAGCCTGAGGAGGAACATCGAGTATAATTCTGACAGGATTGTTAATAAATTGAACCTGACCTTCTAATGGATATGTATTATGTAGTAAAATTTGGATTAAATTTATTGGAATACGCTGATGATAGCGTAGTAAAATAGGTACCTAGGTAAGTAGGTATCTTGATGTAAGTACATCTGTATAAACAGAGTCATCACTTTCGTTAATTAAAAGCATATATTTAATAACTGATAATTTGTTTGCATTATTTTTTTCTTTTATTAAATTAATACATTATCATCATCACGAAACTACAAAAAAGATAAGGGTATTTTCACATTGCCTGTACAGTATGCCAATATGTGTAACTGATGCAAATGTTGTAGAAAAGTTATAATATCTAATTGAGTTCGATATAGAAAAATTGGGTAATGTTAGAAAAGGTCAGACGTGAGAAATATTTTTACGGCTTTAGTGGATATTCGCGCGGGCGAAGTCGCAGGCAACAGCTAGTATTATACATTCTATACCTAAAGCATATATTAAGATAAGGTAAATAATAACATTAATAGCTACCTACGTATGAGACTAATACCTACAAATATTTTCAAATCAAACAATAACAAAGAAATCATATAGTTCTGTTATCATCGTATATCATCACATCAAATATTTAATTAAAAAAACTAATATTATTGACTCTACCACTATCTCTTATAGTAAAAATAGCTGTTTTCCGCACCTTCGTTAGCAAAAAAAGAATTCGGGGTTAAAAAAATAGATAGTAGCCGATTCTCAGACCTACTGAATACGCGTATAAAATTTGGTAACAATCGGTCCAGCCGTTTCGGAGGAGTAGTCAGTAACTAACATTGTAACACGGGAATTTTATATAAAGAAAAGATAAGAAGATGATTGCAGATGTGGAAGAAGGACGTTGCTCTACAGTATGTATTACGCTATCTCACTTTCACAACTATAGGTACGTCTTGAATAAAATCTTCATATATTATTTATTTAATTATCATTCCTTTTTACGCATCTTACGGGAACCCCCTTTGGAAGTCAACAAACTATTGTGTGCTTGCGTGAATCATTAGCAAACTCAGTAGAGAAGCGTTTACATCGCAGTTGTTTTTTCTTTTTTAATTATTTATTGAATACGCTCTCAATGTGAAGTTATAATTGACATCCTACCGAGTAGTAATTGTTTTAATGTGAATTATTTATTTAATAATCGCTGAAAAATCAAGAAGAATAGGTAGTAATAATATGACTGGGCTCGTCTGTTAGTCTAGTGGTTAGTGGCCCTGACTGATAATTGGAGGTTCGATTCCCACAAAGGACAAATGTTTGTGTAATGAGCACGGTCATTTGTTCTGTGTCGGGGAGTAATTTATCTATAATATGTATGTATTTAAGAAATATATAAGTATGTTATCAGTTGTCTAGTAATCTTAACTTAATTTAAATCTGAATGGCGTAGAGGGAAAGTTAAAAATATTTATATATTTATTAACAACGGCTCCCAAAGAACAATGTAAACACACCTTAAGATTTCATCTCGTTAAATACCTACCGTACCTAATCTCTATATATACAACAGATACCTCATCTGACCATTTAGTTTGATTTTCCTCCAGTGAATTAGAAAAATAAAAATGAAGCAAGTCTTTATTGTTGTGTTGTTTAGTGCAAACATCTTCGTTGAGGCAAAACGTTTTGAGAGATGCGAACTTGTTCATGAACTGAAAAAACAAGGATTTCCTGAAAATAAAATGAGTGATTGTAAGTAAGAAGGTTCTTATCATAATATTTTGGAGGTAGTAACAGGCACTTAAGAGATCTTACTTAATCGCGATATAATTTGATAATTCTTTTCTCCCGACGTTTGTCGAGAAAGAAAAATCGAATTATATCGCGATTAAGCAAGATCTCTTAAGTCCGGTTTGTCGTCTCAAATATGTGTACAAGTCGCGAAAGTTTAAAAACTTAAGAGATCCTTTCCAATACTTTATTTACTCCCAATGTTTACATAGAGGTCGTATATTGGTAACAATTGTTGGCCACCGTAAAGTAGAACAAGAACTCATCGCTTGGTTCGTTATTACGACGCTAAGTTAATAATAGCCGTTGATTTTAATGATACTCCTTGTAGGATAAACCATCGGGTAGAAATATAATTACTTAACTAAAAATCAAAAGGAAAATAAGGCCCTGCCTCCCTCCCCCTAATTATTAGTTAACTGGGGTATCCAATGGTAGTTACTGGATAAATCGATACTCACGTGGATTTTGACTTCTGTAAAAGTGCATCTTTATTTGTCTCTACTTTTTTACTAATTTTATAGAGGTGAAATGAGCTTGTGACATTGTACGCGGTAATTAGAGAAATACTTAGGAACTAGTGAACGGATTTCAAAAAAATATTTTTTCAATAAAAAGCCCCCTTATTTATGAGTGTCATTGCTTAGTTACTAACATAAAACTCGTCGACTTATGAACTGAAACCATACAGTTAGTTTAGAGACTTCTTAACCACCTCATATATGATCTGGTCGGTTTGCTGACCTTGGGCTCAGTAGTTAAAAAAATTGTTTTTCTTTGTAGTGCTTATCGACCTTAAATATTGATTTATCTGGCACGGTTCCTTAAGTAATTATTATAATGTAAAAGAAAGACAGCGTGCTGCTAGGGAGTTTGTTGCGTTGCGCTGTTTAGCGAAAGCACAGGAAACGGTGAAGGGTGGGCGATAGGGTGCTCTCTATTATTATTATGATGTTCAAAAAGTGCTACATTTTAGCCTAATTTGAATAAATGACGCTTGATTTTGATTGCTGGCCTAACTGTCTTATGATATTTCAGGGGTATGCCTTATAGAGGCGGAGAGTGGTCGACGCACAGATGTAATTGGGAGAGTGAATAGAAATGGTTCGAGAGACTACGGACTGTTTCAAATCAATGATAACATATGGTGCAGTAATAGTACAGTTCCTGGGAAGAATTGCCATGTTACCTGTGCTGGTAAGTTATGTTCAAGTTGGAAAATAAATAAAATATAAAATTCCCGTGTCATAATGTTAGTTACCGTACTCCTCCGAAACGGCTGGACCGATTCATTTGAAATTTTGTGAGCAGATTCTGTAGGTCTGAGAATCGGCCAACATCTATTTTTCATTAGTATTTTTTTTATTGCGGGAAAATACGTACGAGGTCGCGAATAACAGCTAGTAAATGTATAAAAATAATTACAAAATATCCATTTACTTTCCAGAATTGATAACGGACGATATAACTATAGCGTCAACTTGTGCGAAGAAAATCTTCAAGATACAAGGGTTCCGCGCTTGGCACGGATGGACGAAACGCTGTCAGATGGCTCTTCCTGATATCAGTGACTGCTGAAGAAACTTGTTCTGAAAGTATTAATGATGTAAATAGGATGTAAACCGAGGGGGTTTTCACCACCCGGCAAAAACGACCCGTGTAAACCTCCAAATTTAATTGTAAGAAACCAAATCGACAAATAAATGGTATTATTATAGAGATTAATGTTTCAATTACTTGGAATTACATACAAAGTGAGATCAGTTGTAAAACTATAATTTCAAGTAGATGGTGGACGGCACTGTCTACAGTTAAGTCAAGGTACTTAGCTACTAGGAATTAGGAGAATGAAGACCATATTATTATTTGCCGCATGTACTTGTGTCGAGTAGACTAACAATACATTATTAATTCATATGCCTTGGACAGTAAGAAACTTTTGGTATTCAATTAATAAGACTAGCAATTAAAACTTCATGTCACCAAGTAACGTAGACCTAAAACAGTACAAGTGCCAAGAGGGAGTAAGATTTATGTGACGGGTGACAGCCCTTACGGCTACCTGACTATGCAAAAGAAAGTATCGACAGTCGGCACTAGCGCGAATGACACTCATTAAAGAAAGCCAATTGCCATTGCCAGCGATCAAAATTAAAAAAGAATGAAATTAAAATGGCGGCTGTGGTGCCGCGCATGCGCGTGCCATCGACTGGCGTAGCCGTGGCAGCGGCGGGCCGCGGCACTGGCGGCGGCAGTTCGCCGTTCGCATCGCGTTGTGATGTTCGCGCTCGAATGGGAGGCGCGGGATGGGCGCGCGGCGAAGCGCGCGTTGCCGATGACTCGGACTTTGAAGCACTAAAGAAGCTCCTAGAATCCGAAACAGGCTGGACCTTGGAGTACGAGAAGGACGGCGTTAAAGTGTGGGCCGAAGATGCGGCACACGGCGCGCTCCGAACTGTCAAGGTGTGTTGTTGTATTTTGATTTGAAAACAAATAGTAAAGCTTTGTTTCCGATGTTTGAACGTGTTTTCAGCACGTTATAGTCACAAAAAAAACTTTTTATGGAAATTTCATTGATGTACAAATGGTTTAAGTTACAGAAACTTGGATTAAAATATAAAATATTAATAGTCAAAGTCTAGCCGTCGTCGCCTGCGAACAACTTTTTACTTTTGAGCTCACTTTCATATTCTGACAAGTTCTGGACGTTCTTTGAGGGCTTGTTAGCATAATCAGAAAAGTTTGTCAACGATTACGGAATTGCTTATTCATAAGTTACATCTGTCATCAAAATTTCGATGTGGGTTACAAGGATTTTTTTTGATTAAGTACTTCAAAATTAGGCAAAATATTAAAATTATAATCATTTACCATAATATAACTGGCGGAACTTTAGGATGGGTTTTCCCCCTCTATTTCTAACTCCGGTCCCGTCCCATTTAAATATGCCATCGTCTACACGTTGCAGATCCCTAATCTCAATATCACTGCGGGATTCCGCATCATTAACATTAATGTTGTCATTATAAAAATTACAACTTCGTCCAACATTAGTATTTTGTAAAATAAATCTTATTGAAGTTTCTCGAGTTTTGCCGTCTTAGATTAACAAAATATTGACCTTAGTAATTGCCTACTGTTCATTTGTTTAGGTTTCTATTTGCCAAACAGATTCAGTAGTCTAATTTCTCCGAGTGTCAAATCGTTCGTTAACGCTGCGGTATTTTATACATTGGCGGTATTATGATCACGTAACTCACTTTGGGGCCTGTAACTAGTTATATGAAGATAAATGGAAGTTTCTGAATAGCTCATGTTAAAGTATCTGAGGTAAAAGGATTTGATTCTCGGGCGGAAAGTTTTATCTTTTTCATCGCCGTGTTCTAGGTACGATTTAAAGTTTCGCCGATTTATAGAATGAATATGGAGTCATCCTTAACAAGGAAGATGAATACTCAAAAACTTATGGTACATGTAATTTATAGTGTGGCTATTAAGTTATGAAGTTCCAATACTTACAATTCTTTGCTCTGATATCATAAAACACAATTCAAAAGAGGACTTAATGTTCCATTTCAATGCAAATTCCTTTTTATTCTAAAGCGGTTTAAATTCTTCCACTGGAGTCGGATTTTAATTGTGTTAAAGCTTTCATTATGATAAATGCGCCGCAAACCGCACAGTCATTAGCCTATGCAGTTTGTGGTGAACGTTTCAAATATTAAAACGATTATGGAATTTCCATGTCAGACAGCTAGTCCACTTTAAAAAGGTACCGAATATGAGTATCTATCGGGAAGGTAAAATTGTGTCGAAATATTGCGAAAGCCTCAGAAAGTAGTTTTTTGTTTTGGGAACAACGATTTGCTTGTAGCGTTTTAAAAGTGTCTGAATACAACTCGAAATAAAAACTTTTTGATTTCGGGACTCTTTCTTGACTCACAAAGAAGGTTTTTATGAAGGTTCTTTTTCATCAATAATTCGGGACCTGTTTCTTTTTTCCCGAGAATATCCTTATAAACTTTTTCGACCCTGAGGAAAGCAGAGAAGTATGCTGGATTCTTGTCGTTTAAAAACACCTTCCCTACCTGGCATAACCAGAAATAATTCGGAACGTAGACCAACTTAGTACGTCATGGTTCCTAATGGTAATGTGCACGAAGAACCCTAAAGAACTAAAACCACTGAACGTCAGCCACACCCAAAGCATTTAGCCTGAATACAAAAATGCTGACTCGTCGGTTTTACCATGTCATGTTCACTTCTGTTATTGCCCATTAGTTACGATTTGCCAATTGTACCTAAACATTTTATTTTTAAATTTGTTTAGGATTGTATGTGTGTTTTTGATGTCTGCATAAGAGTTTATGAAGTATGTTAAGAACAGTTGATTTGGTAAAGTTGAATGTTATCACTTTTATCAGTAGTTGGAGGGTCTAGTCCTGCCAGTAGTTTCATATCTTCTTTGTACCAATGATTGTTATTGATTAGTATTACAGTTCTACGTATTTTTTAATCAAAGATATACTTTAGTCCTTGTATTATATACTTAGGTTGAGTCGGTTATAGGGTCGAGTCCTGCCTAAGGTTGGATATCTTTCCTTCACCGATAATTGTAGTTGCTTAGTATTACAGTTCTACACATTCGATATAAGAATCAAAACCAAGTGATATACTTTTGTCCTTGCCTTTATATACTATAGGTTGAGTACAGCTTCCAGTCTCACCGGATTCACTTATAAACCAAATCACACACCCTCATTGAATAAGAAGCGGACCTCTTACCCTTCGGACCTTTGAAGACCCTTGTTTACTTGCCCACTGGATCATTTGACCTTTTTTCTCCCATCGTGAATCCGATCGACAGTTACCAGATCTAATAATAATCTCCCTACTGATGACAGTAGTCGTAAACTGCCCACAGCAGTTACGACTGCTATCTTTTGTGGTATAATACGTCGTAATTTTACGCCCTACTTAATAGTTTATGGCCTTAATATACCTATTCTTTATGGTCTTTTCACACAAATACACATTCAATTACTGGCAGTTACACGGTTGACAGAAGTTTCCTTAAAAATAATAAAATTGACGATCTTTTTTATATCTGGAATAACGAGTAGAATTTTTATTACAGTACATTCAGTATATTTGAAAGCTCTTGTTTTAAATTGATAGAGCGATTCTGGTCGCCCAAAAGTGAAATGCGTTGTATTAATCATTTTTGTGAGGTTCAGAGGTTTTCTGGTCAACTTAATTTTGTACAATGTGGAAAGGGCGATTCATATTTAACCTTTTTTCACGGACACAGATCACTAGTCAAAGTACTGCAAGGGTTGTGGAAAGTTGCTTACTTCAGGTTTCCAAGAATAATGGCAAATTGGAAAACCTTTTTAATTTTATAGGCTTTTATAATTACGAAATTTTGTTTCTTAGTAATTTGCGACTTCGTAACTTTAACAATGATTGGAGACACAATTGTATAGAAAAGTTATTTCTAAGGGAGAGTTTTGTAATTACGAATTCAGGGGTATTTTAAGTTAAAGTGTTGTCAAGAATAGTTGTGTAGATAGTCGTGAGATTCCGGGAACGTTTCCCGATTCGAGGCAACTTCTCAAAGTGTTCGCTGTCAGTTTGACTTGTGTGGCAAAAGTTTGTCACAATCGTTATGCTTGGTTCTGTTTGTTGACTCCAAGTTGCTGAGAATCTGAAAGCAGTTTGTTTCATTATGCGTGCTTGCGATAGGATTGGTGCATTGGCGCCAAACTTGGTCCCAATATTTTGTAAGCATGCGGATTTTTTGGAGGTGGGTGTGATCGTTACACATTGCAGCTAAAATAACAAATGGTTTGATTAATTGCTTACACGAGCAAAATATGGGACGTTGTTGTGATTTTTGACACAAAATATCTTCAATGCCCTAGATTGATGTCCTTTTTCTAAATGGAAAAGTCAGTAAACAGCTATAAAATAAATCTCGTAGGCCTTTATTAAAAACCCAGCCCTCCAAAATTCTTTTAGGTTCGTTTAAATTGAGGAGATAAATCCACTCTCCGGCGTAATCCGCAAACCATAATTTGATTGATCTTCAAACCAGAAAATGATATTACTTAAGCACATTAGAAATTGTATCACGAGGGCAGCCATAATAAAGTAAATTAATCATAATTTTGGCTTCAGATTTCTATTAAAAAGTCACATCAAAGCTTTGAAGCAAATCATAGAATTTCAAAGGCTCTGGCGAACATTGCCATTTCGTGTGGAAATATTCATTTATCAAAGTCAGATTTTGTTAGAAATGTCTGTGGAGACACATGGATCGGATCGGCGAGGTCGTGGTTTATGTCGATAGAGATTGACGTTCAGTATTCAGAAATATTATAAATGTGGGAGCGTGTGAAATGTATTGATGACTTTGTCATATTTATATGTAAAAATCAGAAAGTATTTCCTCAAAACTTGCAAGCACTAGCACACGTGAAGACTTGTAAAACGCCACTAACAATGCCGTCTGCTTGGTCAAGTATTGGCCTAAATAAATTACATAGAACATTTAAAAACGAGGTTTATAACTACCTCAATCAATTCAGGAGAACAAGGAAAATCGCAAGTAACACCGCGGGGCGCAGCTAGTAAAACACATTCCGATAAGCATCAACATTAGCGCGAAGTCGGGGTGTCGTCGGGTCGTTATAATAATTCCCTTTCCCTCACCGGTTGCGTGATTGAATAAGAATCTTATCAATACATACACGTTCGGATAGATTTGGTTTCGGGAGAAATATTGGGAATGTTGTTATAATATTTGCGCGCTGTGGAATTATTACGATACACAAAGAGAGGAAAGAAGACGTAGAGAGGTAGCTAATTTGATTTGTTGAATTCTCCGTAATTCTATGAACTCTTAAAACAGGACTATTGCATTAGCAGAAACGAGATATCGTTAAACAGATTGCAAGTTTTGTTTCCATGCTACAATAGTATAGTTAGAACAGCTTATACTACAAGAACTAAGGAACAAGAAATTCTTAAAAATACATACTGATCAAACATTTTTTTTCACATTTGAATCGAATTACAAACTAATAAAATTTCTCATTTACGATAATATCATTGCAGAGCACAAAAATGATACGTAAAAGAGCGGTTTTGGAGGCAAAACATGAAAGGACTAGACTCGCTCATGTGACAACCAATCGTCTTTAATTCATCTATTTAGGGCAGGTTGGAGAGAAGCTCGTTCACAACGAAGGATGTTCATTAAGCGTATTCATATGGAAAAGCCTTGATCCGATACTTTTTGGAATAACGCAATATTTTCTGTGATAGAAACCGTTTTTTATCCCTTACTTATGCAAACGAAGGCTCTATGCTACTTTTTTTGTAGTTTGAAGAATAACAAGGTTTTGCGATGTGTTTTTATTAAAATTATATTTCAATGTATGATTTTATTTAGAACCAAAACAATCACAATAAAACTTTTTGCTAAACATATACTTAACCTCTTTGCTGTCACAGTAAAACTTAAACATCCATTTTTAAAAGTAATTTACTTTAGTTCCCTCAAATAAAAATACTGTCCGTAAATATAAAAAGCATCGGAATTTCCACAGTAAAATAACTGGAGAGCAATTGCCGCGTCTCATGATATATTCAGCTGTGTTCCAGCACGTTTTACTTGAATTATGGATGCATTACCATGGAAACTCCGTAGTCTGCTGTAAAATAAAGCAATCCCAAGTTTAGACACGCAAACTGCATTAGCATTAAAAGCTTAGTTTAGGTTTTTTTTCAAGTTACGGGATAAGCTGGTTTGATCGCATATCGACTTGCTTTGCCAGCCAACAGAATATTGGTACTTATAGACGGTTTTTCTTTACCAAATCTTTTTAGCGTGCCGATCAATAGAAAATGTATTTTAAAGTACTATTACTTAGTCACTCTTTATCTCTTAGAATTCTCTTCTGTAAAAGAGATATTATGACTCAATTTTTCTTTATAGATAGTTATTATAGAACGAATAACATTATATCAATGGCGAGTTTTGCTTCGCTTATGAAGCATCGCAAGTTCCTGATAGTTAACAACTGTAGTATTTAAAGCGTTCTTGGTGACTTCCAGTGAAACACGTCGTTGCTTATGAGTTTGTATGACATTAGAAGCTTGGCAACAGTATAGTATGGAACTTTGTCCCTCGTACGAAAATTATATTCGCAAGCACATAATACTATTGATTGGTAGATGCCCCATTACATTTTCGATGCAAGTTCTCATCAAGGCCTCTGCATTCTAGACCTGTGCCTCCGTGTAAGCCTTTAAAAAGGACCGAGTTTCTTCCCTTGAAGTTATCCCGTGACTTAAAAGAGATAAAAAAAAAAATGATATTACAAAACCTTGTCAAATCTCTAAAGATACAACATGTATCTTTAGAGATTTAAGGAGTAAATTCGATGAAAATTATCCACAAACAAGTTTATTTATTAATACAAAATTAACGTCGTACTATAATAAATTGTTCGTCAGTTAGTTTTGCATAAATAACCGCTGCAGTCAAACTTAAAGTAATTAGAAAGTTTGAAGTGCGTCGAGGATCAAGATAAGTTTGCTGGCCTGATTAATTAACTGTGAGGGATACTTACGTATTTAGCAAAGAAAAGTTTGTTAATAATGACGTTGATGTCTATTTTATCAATGCACTACAGCTTTATGCCTCTTTTTTGCTGTGCGAAATCTTGGAAAGGTCTAAAGGAATCAATAAGACCGAGGAGCATGGAATTTTTGCCACATTAAATCACCTCGTTGGTTATCATCGGCTTAATTCGTATTATCCCTGTAACTTCTTCTATAAAAGCCACTCCAAATTATAAAGATCAGTTACCAGGCACTGAAATCGATCTGTATATTTTCGAGGTGTAATTAGTAGGTAGGTACTACAAATTAGAAGGTTAATCCTTTGAAAATCTTCTTTTTTATCACAAAGTCTTTAACATTTTTTGTCTCGCCATTGACCCAAGATTCCTTAACAGTTCATGCGGATGTTACCTTTGATCAATTAAACCTAAGTGACCCGCATGATTCGCTGCCAACTTCGGTATAAAGAGTACGGAGCTAAATTCAACTCTACCCTTGATCTTAAAAGGTTAGCCGCACCTTTTTACCCTATCAGTACCCTTATCCAAAACCATCGGAAAATTTCCGCAAAGACTTCCAAAATAGAGTCTGTATACTTGTTAGGTATCATTGGATATTGAAAGTAACGACAAAGTTATCATACATGCGAAAATAAGCAGAGGATATGACGCAATAGAGACAGTAGGTACCTACTCCCAGTGAAATGGGAGGTGGAATGCAGATAGGAACTTTCAATATGCAAAGGACGGTGTTCAGTTGAATTTGCTAAGGCTAGAAACCCACCCAGTGAAGCTTGGGAAATGGCTAGTTTAAAAAAGAAATAATGATGATAACTCAACAATTCATACGTACGATAAAGTGTAATTTATTAAATAAAAAAAAGGTGAGTAGAAGTTGTATAATCCACTTATTCTTTAAAAGAATAGAGATCTAGAGTAAATAAAACATGAAAATACGCGTACTCGACGAATAATTTTTAGCGCTCTTGCAAACTCGACTGATAAATAATCTAAATAGATTTTATAGATATGGTTAGACTAACATACAATTCATCCATAGTCTTAGACTTACTTTTTAACTAATCAAAACATTTTAAGTATCTACTTAATCAACTAAAACCTGGTGTGAAGTTTTGTGATTGGTATTATGATCAGCAGATTTGACAACAAATAAATTGGTCAGCCTTTCTGAAGTCAGACATTCTACTGGCCCACTGAGAGCAATAGATGGAGGGTTTCTTACCCTTTTCCCATTGAGGCCTTATATCACGGCTTCCAAAATTACTTTTTACAAGTTCAGATTTACGATAACATTCTAACAATAAGGAATTTCTGGTGAGGGAAAGGCATTAGTTACTTCTCGTTTTTACTAAACGATAACGACATTTCAATGTAATAATTTTACTATATTTTTTTACTAAAAAACCACCAATTTTCCTTCCTTCTATCCTTTTGCTAACGAATTCCCGAAAAGATTCTTCTTCTTCATATTTTTCGAAAAATCATCTTTTATATTAAGGATTGTTTTTTAAATCATCTTGTATAACGTAGAACGTATAACGTTTTTTCCAGAAAATTCTATGCTTACTTTGACAAACGTGACTTCTTTTTTCCTGACCTTTGCAGAGATACGAGAACATACAGACTCTCGAAGACTACGTAACGTGTAACGAGATATGTTTCATTTTATAGAGGCAGCAATACCATAAATGTGCTTACTACAACTTACTATGCTTGTTGAGAAAAGTCTTCAATTTCGTAAAAGGGTCTGTATAAAATGCTTGAAGTGAATTTAGGGATTATAATGAGACTTATTACAGTTTTAAGAGAAAATATGGCAGAAAAGGTGTTGACTTAAACTGAGATTTGGAGTTTTCATCTTTCCCTTTGATAGTTAATTCCATTATCCTTAATTAATAATTTAATATTCAACAGATAGCCAAAAGAAATTCGATTCGGAGTTTAATAATCATCATTAATTAGTTATTCCTTTAATTACAGCCTCCAATATTTATTTAGTAATACTTAACCACAGATGATTTCATATAATATTGTAATATCAATGTGCAACACGTCGGGACCACCTGACGGGATGTCTTTACTTCCCTGGAAATTGGGCCGGCCTTTGGTGTGGGACGCAACGTGCGTCGACACCCTTGCGCCGTCCCATGTTCTAAGTTCGGCGGTCGCGCCCGGCGCTGCTGCTGGAGCTGCGGAAACCCTAAAGCGACGAAAATATAATAACCTTACGGGCAATTATATTTTTGAGCCCTTTGGGGTTGAAACGCTTGGGCCATGGGGACCGGGTGCGCGAGCTCTGTATAAGGAACTCGCTAAGCGCTTGGTCGACTCCACCCGTGATCAGAGGGCTGGGCTGTATTTCGCGCAAAGAATTGGTATTGCCATTCAGCGTGGTAATGCGGCCAGTCTCCTGGGCACGTTTCCCGCCATTGACGGAGATGAGGATATTTTTTTCGACGCTTTGTAAATATGTAATTTTTTTTTTTAGTTACATAAGTTTAGTCATAAATGTAGATATTTCTTGTTTTAGTATTGTTTCTGTTAAATAATTATTTTTAAGATTGCAAGGCCAATGATTTTATTTTTCATTATTAAGAATGCTACTATCTAATAATAATGTGCAACACGTCCCACAGAGGTTTTCAGATTGATCTGTCAAATTTGAGTGAAATGTGTTTTTCAGTGAAAAAATTATAAATTTATTTTTACAGTGACGATTTGCGCCGCGGGCGATTTAATTGTGTTTACGTCGACACACTAAGCCGGTTTAGTGATAAGAAATATTATTCCGAGCGTTGCCGGTACGGCCGGCCGTCAGGCTTGGACCTTTTAAAGTACGAGTAAATCTCAACAACATGTCGAGAGAGGAATGTTGCGATACACCAGGAGATATAACACATTTGGATATGGAAGTTCCTACACAACAAGAGGAGGACAGTTTATTTCGTGATGCTGAAGGAAATGTGGGGAGAAAAAGGGACAGGGAGGATGATTCGTCGGGAAGTTGGACTACAGTTAATAGGCGAGGAAATAAAGTTGCAAGGACACAGGTATCAGTAGAAGAGATTACGTGCAGTAACAAGGAAGGCAACGTTGAGATATGCATATACAATAACGAGAGGTTTCCGAAACAATTCGCGTTAGCCAGACTATTCAAAACTAACGAAATTGTAGGTATATTACGCGTGAAATACTTAAATCCGTACAAATTAATGATTACGTTTGACAATGAATCCAATGCGGAAAAAGTATTGAACAGCAAAATATTTTCCGATATGGGTTGGCGTTCACAAAAATCATGGGAAGTTGCAGTATCATATGGAATAATCAGGGACATAGAACTGGATTTATCAATGGAGGAATTTCTTAGTAATGTCTCCTGTGATGTCAAAATTCTGTCAGCTAGACGCCTCAATCGCAGGTGTAAAGCTGATGAGTCTGTTGATAAAGATAATAGTACTAAGGGATGGACTGCAAGTGAAGCAGTGCGTATTTGTTTTAAAGGTGCACATGTACCGTCGCACGTTAATATATACGGAATGAAAGCCAAAGTTGAGAGATACATATTACCTGTAACCCAATGTTCTAAGTGTTGGAGATACGGTCATATTGCAAAGATGTGTACGTCTACTAAAGTTTCTTGTCCTAAATGCGGAGGTAAACACGAAAATTGTGATGTAAGCACATTTGTCTGCATAAATTGTAAGGCTAATCATCTAGCCCTAGATAAAAAATGCCCAGTTTACCTTAAAGAAAAAAGACTACGAGAATTAATGAACGAATTTAATTGTACATACCGCAAAGCATTATTGCTTTTTGTACCCCCATCTCCTACCCCCATGCCCCAAGCTAAAAAAGTAGACAACATTTCACGGGAAATCATTAACCCGGTACAAGTATATAATGACCATACATATGCAACATATGCAGACATAACAAAATCAACTGTCACTTTAGCTCCACTAAAGCAGCCTTCGACTTCGCATTCTAACCCGGAACCAAAACTGAAGCTAACTCTACATAAAAAACGTAGACACGCACGACCGTCCGCATCCGCGGACGTGGGTGATATAGATTGCGATTCGGAGGTATCATCTACGTTGTTCACGAGTGAAGAACATGAGTCACCGCCGCAGCCCGACAAACCAAAGAAGACCAGCACGCATCGTAGAAAGTCACCAAACGACCAAGAAACAATGGATAGTTCATTTAGCTATATAATAGGTAAAATAGCCAACTCACTACTAAATGAAGGTTCGCTCATAAACAAAGTAAACAAGGTAGTCAAAATAATAGGAGAATGGTTAATACAAATTATAGTTAAAAACCTACCAGAAAACTCAATTATAAATAAAATCATTAATGGATTGTAACAATAATTCCCTTCAATTTAATATTTTACAATGGAATGCGCAAAGTTTAAGACCGAAATCTATATTATTCGAACAACTTTTATTTAAAGATAAAATTCATATTGCCGTTATCAGTGAAACGTGGTTCGAACCCGATAGTCAGTTTAATTATAGTGAATACAAAATTTTTAGGCGTGATCGAGACGATGGGTACGGTGGGGTTGCTTGTATTGTACATAAATCAATTAACGCTCAATTGTGTAAGGTAAATAACTTTAATGCAGGTATTGAGCTTTTGTGGATTAAGTTATTGAATTGTCAGCATATTGAGAACATAATGGCTATTTATTGCCCTTCAACTGTTCATACTTTACAAAGAGACTGGGATCATCTGTTCTCGACTGCTAAGAACAAAACTTTAATATTAGGTGATTTTAATGGCCACCACAACAACTGGTCATATAAAACTGACCAACGTGGATCTCAAATTTTTGACTCAATGATTGATCACAACTTTATTTCAGTTAACGACGGAAGTCCAACTCGTATAAGATTAGTTAATAACGTTTTGCAACAATCCTCCCCTGATATTTCTTTCATTTCTTCGGATTTGGCATTAAATTTTGTTTGGAAAGTTACAAATGAATCGTTAGGGAGCGACCACTTAATTATTAAACTGTCCACCAATTTTAATGTACGTAAGTATATTATTAGAAAGAGGAACTTTAAAAGAGCCGATTGGAAAAAATATTCATCATTCATAGAGAGCACTCTCCGTGAATCAAACATCCCTTCAGACCCACAGTTGTGTTATGACTTCTTTGAAAATACTTTACAGAAGGCAGCAGGTAAGCACATCCCTCAGATTATTATTCCTCAACATATCAGCTCTAAGTTTAAACCAAAACCATACTGGAGTCCAGATTTATCTCAGTCCGTGGCAGTAAGACGGTTAGCCTTAGCAAACTTTAGACGTAACCCAACACCACAAAATTACGCACTTCTACAAGAAAAAATCCAGGAATCACAGAGGATGATACGTAAGGCAAGAGGTGTTTCCTTCCAGGGTTTTTGCTCAAGTATCGATTCAACAACTTCTACCAGTGATATGTGGCGCAAAATGAGATGGGTAAAGGGCCATAAATCCAAATTTCAACACGTTGACTCAAGTTTAGCGGAAAAACTCCTTGAGGACCTAACGCCTGATTACGTTTCTCTCCCTGAACCCTGCTTCCAGTCCTACAACTATAAACTAGAAGCTCGGATGTCCATTCATGAATTGGAAAATTCAATAAAATCAAAAGACACGGCACCTGGTTGCGATGAAATTTCGTTTTCCATGATTAAGAATCTGCCAGACATTGGTAAATCATTATTACTTTCTTTGTATAACACTTTCCTCGATGTTGGTTTTGTTCCTAAACAGTGGCGTAATATATTAATCATTCCTATTCCCAAACCAGGACGAGACTCTGGACTATCATCTTCCTTGAGACCTATCTCATTGATGTCCTGCCTTTGTAAAATCTTTCATTCTATTTTAAACAAAAGATTAGAATGGTATCTAGAAAGCAAATGTATATTCTCGGAAAATACTATAGGCTTCCGTAAGTCTAGGTCATGTTTGGATAGTCTTAATATTTTGACGACAAAGATTCAACTTGGTTTTTCTGCAAATCTAGTCACCGTTGGTTGTTTTATTGACATCAACAACGCTTACAATAACATTGATACTGTTACTTTGTTGAATATACTTGATGAACTTGAAGTAGGCCACAAACTATGCTCATACTTGTGGACATTCCTGACTGAAAGAAAACTTAAAATCATAACTAATAACAAGGAATATTGCAGGTGTACAGGTCGGGGATTGGCTCAAGGGGACCCACTTTCTCCTTTATTATTTAACATCGCAACTTACAAAGTCTGTAAAACTATTAAGAATGTTGATATATCTCAATATGCTGACGACTTTGCTTTATTTAAATCTGGTTCCAACATCAATATAGTCGTCTCGGAACTGCAGGTTGCTCTGAACGCTTTCAATACCATAGTTTGTAATCTAGGATTAGAAATATCGTCTACTAAAACTAAGGTCTGTATTTTTAAGAGAGGAATATGTAAGCTACCTGTTAATTTAGAAGTAGATGGCATTAACATTGACACAGTAAACAATATAAAATACTTGGGTATGTGGTTGGATCAGTCGCTTAGGTGGGGGAAACACATTAATGAGACAGTTCAAAAAGTCTTAAAATTTATAAACATTTTAAAAGTTCTAGCGGGCCCTGGTTGGGGTGTTCACCCTAAACATTTACGTAGGTTATATATCGCAATCATGCGTAGTAGATTAGATTATGGTAGCTTTCTGTACGATTGTAGCTACCAATGTCACTTGTCTAAACTAGATAAAGTACAAAATAAAGCCCTTCGCGTTATTGGTGGCTTTATTAGAACCACTCCGATTCACGTGATGGAGAGTGAATTAAGTTTACCACCACTACATGTTCGTAGAAAATTTCTAGGGGGCAAGTTCTGCTTAAAATGTATGTCTATACAGGGAAGCGCTGCGATTAATTTGATCAAAACATTGTCTTCAAGCATACAGAACTCCCGTTACTGGAGAGGCAGGAAGCAACCTTTATTGACCTCAATTTATAACGAACTTAAAACTTCTACCTTACACTCAGTCAAATTGATCGAAATGTTTTCTCTTGAGACATGGGTCAGCAACATTAATGTACACAAAGCTATCAAACACATTATTCCATCTATATCTAAACCTAAACGGGATTATAATTGTAACCAGTTGGGACAAATTTGCACGAAATTTATAGATGCAGAATATGCTGATTTTTATAAGATTTACACAGACGGTTCTAAAACTAGAGCTGGTAGTGGGGCTGCTGTTTGGGACCCGCAATTGAATATTTCTGTCAAACTTGCTATAGACTCTGATATCTCCATTATGCATACCGAGTTAATTGCTATAGCAGAGGCTCTTTCTTATACTAACTCAATTAATCACGATAAGTTTGTCATCCTAACAGACTCAAAGAGCTCACTGCAACACTTGGCTCGGTGCACCTCGTCCGTGCGTGGAGTACCGATAGCCTACACGATTTTGGAGTCTATTTTCAGGTCTGAACAGAACTCAAATACAGTAGTCCTACAGTGGATCCCATCTCACGTTCAGATTGAGAACAACGAAAGAGTGGACCTACTAGCTAACCAGGCCGTTTCTGATGGAACGCCCGTAAATGTTTCTCCTCTTTTTACTGACTATTTCAAAATAATTAAACAAAATTGTTCAGATGTTTGGAGTGAATATTTTAACCAGCGATCAACAGAAAAGGGAATATGGTACAAAACTATCCAGCCACAACTCCCTCTGTACAATTGGATCGATCAAAATACAATAAGCCGAAGAGATTTAGTTATGGCGTTGAGGCTTCGTGCCGGTCATATTCCATCGAAAAAGTTTAGTTTTCTAATGAAAAAGGTTACATCACCAAACTGTGACGAATGTGGAGTAGTCGAAGATGTACAACATGTTTTGATGGAGTGTGTCCGGAATGAAGCTTTAAGATTAAATCTATTCGGATCCACATATCATTTCGACGTTGGAATGTGTAATGCCATTCTGGCTTCTCCTTTATCGGTAGAGGCCAGAAACTTGTATAAACTTGCTTTTTTTATTTTTAAATAGTTAAGTAAGTTGTAAGTAGGTACCTACCTTGTGGTTGTAGTAAGTAAGTTTTTTAAGTTGATGTTACAGGGCGACGTTATCGCCAAGCGATAAAGCCCTTAAAATAAAGAAAAAAAAAAAAAAAAAAAAAAAAAAACGTCCCACAGATTTATAACGACCATAGACAAGGGAACTAGCTTTATTTGCTCTACGTCCTTATTTATGACGATCGTAAATTCACCGCACTGGCCATGTGTGGATATGCCATTAAACGGGCTCGAGATTCAAATTTGCTACCTGTCATGGGATGTGAGTTTAACTTTGTCCAAAGAGGTTAGAACTAGGAGTTGGTTGACATTACTCTATGGAAAATTAAACTGTGAGTGGCAGGACCGCAAGACTGCCAAGTCAAAGATCTCGAATTCGATCCTTGAGGCGCGCATCGACTTTTCGAAGGTGTGGGTTTTAGATATAAATATTTCAGCTTCCGAGTTTATAAGGCATAGTGAGGTCACGACGAACTACCGCCCCATGGGAGTAAAAAGAATATAGATTGTGCCTCTGTTTGCCCACACGCTTTTGCACTGTAATATGTCCTGCGTAGCTGGTGTTTAGTAAAACTAGCTTCCGTGACCGAAATCGGTTAAGTATACATTATTGAGAAGGGAAATTGTTGAACTGGGAGCCACAACTAACTCTTAAAGTAGTACTGCTAAATGTTTAATGTGCCATCTCGCTTCGACAACGCTTTAAAAGAAGATGGTAGTTCCTAGGGGCCTACTACTCTAGAAACTAGACACTGATCTACGACGTGTAGTGCGCCATCTATTAGCCTAACTACCACAGACTTACTTTAGACCTGATGACTGATTTTGTTCAATCTTAAGTGGGTTTTTAATTACTATATAGTTGAATGGCAGAAATATGAGATTGCAAAGGAGTTGAAAACAGATTTTAAGTAAAAGAAATAGCATATGTGGAGCCTAGGCCTCGTCACAGTTTCTTATAAGCTAGATATACCAAAAAGGCATATTACTTATCATAATTGCGTACTTAAAGTAAAACAATAAAACAAAACTCGAAATGACTGCTACAAAAGTTGAAAGAGAACTGAAATAAAAACTCGGCGCTGATAGTTTTCTCCATAAATTCATTAAGCAGGCGTCTGCGAGTAACTCGGGAAAGTTGAACCGAAGCTTGTTTAAACAATGCTCAAAAGGCATTAACTGTCGCACCCAGCTGCCTTCTCGTTAGGGTTGTCACTTGTCACATATTTATGTTCTGTTGTTAATATTTAGGAAAGCAATACCGTGTTTTCGGTAGGAAGGTACTTGGCTAAGTTTGTAATAAATATTAGGCTTTATGTGCTACGGGTTGTGCTTATTGAATACAATTTCTTAGTAACTGTTGTAAGGAAATTACTTAAATTTTCGTAATGTTGAAGTCAAGGTGTTTGCTTAATAAATTGGTAATACTTAGCTCCGTGTATAAATAATTATTTTAATTATGAAGGTAGATAAAATAACATAAATTTACCTTCATCAAGAAAACCAGTTACTTCCCTCATAAGTATTCTCCTGTCGATTGACTGTTATGGCAGTACTAACATTGTTTTTCGTTTTAGTTAAATGCTTTATATTATGTTCTCCGTGTCATTAAGATTCTCAAAGAAAGCACGCATTTTGTAAAAAATTAAGGGAAACCCTGGTTTTTCGGTTTTCCACATACCTAAAGGTTTTTTATAATTTTATTTGAAAAGTGACAACCCTATTTTATACGGTGTTTAGCTCTCTTAACGTTGAACAATAAAGAGTGCTGAAAGGTGATAATGTATAACTGCCTAGTCTCACTTTGCCTTCTTAGGATGACGCTATATTTTAAAGAAAATATCGTACTTACAAGAAAATTGTTATGCCCCCAGAAAACTTTGTGTAATGTGTATGTTTTATCTTACCCGAAACTGTTAAGGGACGAAATGACACATATTTGTCTTGTTTCTCAAATATCGGCATTAAAAACTTGAAAATATTCTAAATGACAAAAGATATCATCATATCACCTAGGTACTGACTGAAGTTGGTGTCAAATTAGTAGGTTGAATATTTCCATTATGTAAGGGATTTTGTGTATACCTAGGATTTGACACCGATTTCATTGATTGAAGTTTTTGAGTACCTAATCGGTAAAAATACATAAAAGATGACGACGTAATGAGAATGTCCTCCATTTTGAAATTGGTTAAAAATGTTTGATCACTTACGTAAAGGTTTTTTAATAATTTTCTAAAGTTTTATGTGTGGTTCATTTTATGCTGGTTCTTCAGTTTAGTTTGAAGGACCTTTAAAAACCCCAACAATCATGTATTGCTTGGAAATCTTTAAATACACCCACAGTAAGGGTTAATTAAACACAAAATCTTGTTAGAATTTTCGTTTCTTGTTTTAATTAAACCCTATATTAATTACTTTGGTTTGAATAACATTGGTTTTTAAGGTTTACTTTAGGAACACTTCTGAGGGATCCTTAAGCCTTTTTTGGGCAAGTTTTTTTTTTAATCTTATGTATAAATAAAAGGGTAGAGTGTGAATCACCACACTTGTGTATAAATAAAAGGGTAGAGTATGAATCACCACATTTGTTCACTGCACATTGACAAATCCGGATTCTAATATTTGTAACCTAGAGTTCTAGGTACTTAGCTTTTCCTCGACACATAACACTATCAACTTCCCTTTATACAAGAATGCTATCATTACGTTGGTCGCTAAGCAACACACGCTACACAAGCAGTATTTGCTTTAACTTTATATACAAAACACTATACTGTAACGATATTATCATGTGTGCCCCAAAGGTGCCAGTTAAGGGGATGTTATTCTATACCCGCTGTGCGCTGACATTGTTGTTCGAACACCGCGGGCTAGACGCCCCGAGGTACGCTTGTGTGAAGTAATGTGACCGATGTTGTTTTGTTTTTGAATATAAGATTAGGAATAAATGTAAAGTGCATTAACATTTTGATAAATCTTTGTGTTATTGTACAGAAATAGCGTTTGTGTTAAAACATCGTATTAATAAGAGAATTTTGAGACTAGCTAGCAAAAGAGCTGTAATTTTGTTCTATTTACAGTATGAACAAAAGGTATCTATATCATTTCGTATCAGCCTTTTTTCACAAGTTACAGTTTCACTGTATCTGTTTAAAATGTTTTATTTTTTAATTTAGGAGATTCAATTACATGGCTTCTTATAATCGTTCATAAAATAGTTTCTATTAATAATTGTTGAATTATACGGTTTACTTACGCACGCGGAAACGCGACTCTGCCGCCGTGTCAGCTCATGATTAAGGACTCCGGTTGGGTTCGAAACTAGTCGGGCTATCCCAATAAATACGCGTGAGTAAAATCACCTCACGAAAGTTATTGTAACAATATCTGGGAATAGAAATAAGTCTCCTATAACATACAAGAAATATTTTGTCTAGTTTTAGTACAGTAAACCGATATACGTAAGTTGTAAGCGTAGGACGTATCTTTTGTGTAATATTATCTGGCATATGTTAGCTTTAGCTCTGAAAGAAAGCCTTAGGCAATGTGCCAGGTTTTGCCAGTGTAAGCAGGCACTAACTGGCACAGCGTTTACTACAACCTCTTATACGAATATTGCCAGTGTGAAAGTGAGATGACGCTATACGCTTTATATGACGCCATCTCGCTTTTACGCTGGTTAAAGTTCTGATATTAGTGATCAGGGTACAGGCACTGTACGTACATGGATATTGCAGTTTTTATCACTTTTAATCTAAGACATTCGTCCGCCACTTGCCTCCTAATAGCTTTATGTTCTGATTAAAGTTTTTTGAGAAAGTTGGTAAGAAATTGTACATTGGCGTCGTAAAAGTTTTATTTGACAATTCTAACCCAAACACCAACACTTGCGAAAAAGTGTTCGCTATAAAAGAAAATATTCTCAATTAAGTATACTATTTTAGCATTCCTCATACTAATTATGACACTTCGATATAAGTGGTTTTTTGATAGGGATTATGCTAGCAATTTTACAAAAAGTCTCATAAAGATTCGTTGTTCCAAAAATCTTAAAAGCCACATAAAGAGACACGGTTTTAGAAATAACCACTTAAAAACGAATTGAGAAAGCTACAGAATTTAAAACTTGTTTCGATAGACAACATTTATATTTTCCTCCCATCCATCTTCTACAGCTAATAAAACTCCGACACGTGCAAAACAAGATAAAACTCCACGTGTATTTATATTTATAAATGTATGAAGCACGTGTGCGTCTGCAGTTAAATTGGCCGATCAACATTTTCCATTTGAAACTTTATCCCGGTTGCAAAACGCTTGCAATCCCGGATTGTTCGAAATGGAATTTTCCGGTAAACTTTGTACTCAATGTTGAAATGAATTCTTGTAGGTAATGTACAGTATGTTTATGTGTTGTCTAGTCTATGGATGGGTTATGTTGAATTAATTATAAGTTTTGCGTTTATCGATTTTTGATGTGCTGTTGTTGTTAGTTGCGAGGCGTAGTTGATGGTAGTGGAAGGATTTATGGAGCTACAAGGATCTTTTGGCATGAAATTAGCAAGATATTGATATGCGCGCATATTCACAACAAGAAATATCTCAACTATTCGTCGAGAGTGATAGTTTTCCATATATGTCGGCATTTGTTACGATTTCGGCCACGTGTCAACTTTTTTCGGTAATAACGGGCTTTAAAAAACAATTAGTGCATTTATATCGAGGTCCCAATAGTGATGCAAAAATTTCTCATTTATTGAAAGCGGATTCTCTCTTATTAAATTACTTATTAGTCGTCATTAATACAGGTACAGCAAGGTCGTGAGTCAATTGATAAACCAAACCGATTATTCGCCTGGCCAATTTGAGTTTAACTTGCAAACCGTCGCTACGTCATCAAAATTAAGGACTGCTATTGAGTTTAAAACTAGTCGAACGAACCTAAAAGGGTTCGTGAGTAATCTGTCAAATTGTTCAACAAGCTGTTATCAAAATATATCGGATGGCCTGTTGGTCCAGTGGTTAGTGGCTCTGACTGCTACACCGGAGGTCGTAGGTTCGATACCCACCCCGGACAAAATTAAATGTTTGTATGATGGGCGCGATCATTTGTTCTGTGTCGGGGCGTTATATTTAGAAATATATAAGTATGTTTATCGGTTGTGACTACTCATAACACAAGTTACTTAGTATGCTTAACTTAAGAGTAGATAGCGTTGTGTGAATGTTGAGGAATATTTATTTATTTATATTAATATGAGAAGTTTATAGAGTCTAGTCATTCATCGGACACTGGGTTCATTGCCTCTTCCGCCTCGCCTGTTCGATGACGGAGGGGAACTGTGTATTCCTAGCTAGTATTACTGAAATCAATATATTAAATATAGCTATGCCGTATTGGGCTTTATTGTTAGTACCCCAATACCGTCTGAGTTATTTCTGTTAAGATAAACCTACACAGAAATGACTTCAGCACTTTGTCACCTACGCGTGTATTTGATATGGGTGTGTTAGCTTGTGGCAAATTTCAAGATACTTCTTGACTAAATATCTACTGAAAGATGAATAAATGATCTGCCCGTGTTTATCGATAGGTCGTGCTTGCTCGTACTTCTCTTCGATCTAATTGTGTTAATTTCGTTGCTATCAAATACATAGGCCTATATTTTTTTTACAACATAATTTAAGTAATTCGGCTTTCCCTTTCTCCCGACGTTTCGGCCGAGTTGCACCGACCGTGGTCTCGGGTGGACTATCGAACTATGGTGGAATATCGAATAACATCGCAAATAAGACCCGACTTGTCTAAAATATGTGTACAAGTTGCGAAAGTAAAAAGCATTTATAGTTTAATTAATATCGCATACTTTTTAGTTCGATGTCCCTGTATAATAATAATAGGTACCTATACAACAATAAGTCTATCAAATACATCAATTACACGCTCCATCTCTATATTCCAAGGATTTATCACCTACATACTTAATACAATAGTTAAAACCCTCTTAAAGATACTGTTACCGGCAATATATCGGGCGTGTGATAAGCCTTCTTTATTTACTGCGAAAGGTTTTCCTTAGGGACGTAATACAAATATTATCTGAATTGTTTATGGTGTGGACAGTTGTCGCCATGCCTACTGGATTGGAGGAAAATAAACCTTTTGGTTGGAGTACTTCCTTACCGAGAATAAATAAATGAGATGAGAGTTCCGCGCGTGTATTATGAGCACTTTTGCCAAGATTGTTGTTATTATTCAACAGGCTTGCATGGTGCTTGAGTTTGTAGTAAGACGGAGGTAATGGTATACCAGAGGGCCTTCCACTACGTTTTAAAGTGGTATCATTGTGTATGGAAAAGAGCCATCGCTCTATGTCTCGTCTCGTCATCGCTCTAGCAAATAGTTGTTTTAATGTTTTTCACCCGAGTAATGGAATAACATTAATTTTAAATTATTTTATTTATTTACCCGCTGGAAGGTTCTGCTTTGTAAGCTAGTCTAGTAACATGTTTCGCCTTTAAAATACCTAAGTGAAAATATCGGTTGTTTTACTCGCAAAATACGTGTTAATAGTTTTTTGGAATTTCAATCTCGAGAAAAATATGAAGACGCTCTTACCTTTGGAAATTACTATATTCAAGATTTACGAATTGTCAAAACAATTTAATATTTCGTGTCAAATTACCACTGACATATTCCCTCCTTTCCCACCAAAACTCGGCAATAATTCCACAGACAATTGAACCTACTCTCTAGACTAGCCTCTTATTTACCAAGTAGGTCGCACATATAAACTCTAATGGACAATGTTACATTTGCTAAATTGCCTCCTACAGCGATCAGAATCAATAAACATTTGAGATATTTCTCAGAGAGCGTTTTCTGGCTTCGCTGAAATTACGTTTATTTTGACAGACTGACATTTTCACAATCATTTATAGGAAAATTGTACGACTACTTATTTATCTTCGTCCTATCTTGCGAGGGAACCTTTCGTATGTTATTTGATGAAAAGATTTATTCGAAGAAATGAGAAAATGTATAAAATGTACCTACCGTTAAAATATTTTTGTTAGTTTTGATCTGGATAAATAATAAATTTAGTTTCTTTTTCTGCTTGCTTAATGTAGTCAATTTATGATGTTTTATTAAACTACATTTTAGTAACTTGATATTATTTCGGCTAAAAAAATTACGAAACAGAACGGTTGACTAAATATTATACCAACAATTAGAATCATTGACTCCGTAAGAACGATGAGTAAATCTTAAAAAGCTTAGCAAGATTACTTTTTCCACGAAATTCCTAAATTTTGAAGTAGGTAGGTATGAGCAAAGCGGTAAAATGGAATAGGTGTACTTACTACGCAAAGCCAAAGCTTAGTGGCACACCACAGCAAAACATTGGGGAAATATATTATGTAGAGCTAAATTAAATGATATTCAGACTCGGAACTGAAACAACAGAGGTACCGTGAGGTAATTTCTAAATCAAACTTAGTATATAATGTATCACTTGTGCTACTAGTTCATAGCACGAATTAGAATTGAATAAGTTAAGTTATAACGAGCAATTACTATATAATTCCAACTATTCAAAGCCACATAAAGCAATTATGATAATAAATTATTGAATCTAAAGGATTCTATTGCCTGCGATACTATAAAAGTTTTTTGAATAAATGTATTTTTAATATATTCGTTTTAAAACTATTACAGACAGGGAAGGTATTCGCATATAGGAACTATTTAGACAATCAAGATAGATGTACTATATGTATAGCGTCGTCTCTCTTTCACAATTGCAATAATATTACTTCAAGAGGTAGCAGAAAGCCCTCTGGTCTATCCTCCATAGTTACTAGGCAACTAATAAACATACTTCTATATTTCTAAATACATACATATTATAGATAAATTACACCTAGACACAGAACCAATGATCGTGCTCATAACACAAACATGTCCTGGGTGGGAATCGAATCCACGACCTCCGGTATAGCAGTCTGGGCCACTAGACCAACAGGCCAGTCAAATTTTATGTAACAATGAATTCTAATTACTTCTAGGCGCTTCCATCGCCTTATGTACTAAAACCTTACTATAATGAAGAATGTAAATTACTCTCGAGGAACACACATAGTGTAAAATACTTCAGAGGTATCTTTGTCACACATATTTTAGCAAGCAGAAGCAGTAGGTATTTGGAACTGTGCCCAGCGCATAAGCCTTGATTAAACCTGCTTGTTCTATGGCTTTCTTATGGGTTCTGGCCTAAGTTGGCTAATATGCTAAACTTATCTTATTTTTTAAATATCCGGAAACCGGACGAGATGGTAAGATAAACTTTATTCCTTAATGATCGGTCTACATTTTTTCTATGCAGCATCGGAACGGCATTAAAATTAATGTAAAATCACAATACCTAATATAACGAAATTCATAGAATTTCTTGGTCCCAGTAGCAGAAAACCAGAGCAAACTAGCCCAGGGAAAAGCTTGAAATAATACAACTGTAAATGTAAAAATATAAAAGTATAAAAACTTCTAACGTAGCAAATTTAAATTCCTACTATCATATCATACTCAAACAATCCAACTTTAAATAAATTCGCCGCAATCATTCTGAGTAATTGGAGCGAAAAAATGGAACGTACTTTTATGAGACGAGACTTTTACAAAAATATTTTTACATTCATAGCAGATATTTGAGCCATTGGGTTCGGCTGAAACTGAAATGAATGGCATAGGGGACGCAGTGGATCAATAATTTACACAGTGGGCTGATGATAATTCATCAAGGAATAATGTTCGTTATTTTAGTTTTGATTTTAAAAATAGGTTTGTTGTAAAATAAGTAGTGTTGGCAAAATGGGGATCAGTAAATAGAGAACTATGCTTAAACCATCAGCAGACCTTGTACATTTTACTGATAACTGCATGTTTTTAATTTGACTGGCGTATTTTTAGTTTTACAGTGCTACAAATTCCGCTGTTGACTACCGTCGCTTTCAGTACAGGTGTAGTATACAATACCACTGCAGTATGACTTTAAACAATGGTTCCCGTTTACCTTTGTTGTCTGAGGTCAATATCAAGTCAAAATTGTACATTAAAGAGTATTTAATCGAGTTTGCGTACCATTTTTAACAGATGTATGCAGTTATCCTGAGACTACTGTGACTGCTTCACCGGGATGAAAACCTTGTGTATACGTGCATAAAGCTTCAAATACATAATCAAAATGAACAGGTCTTTCAGTTAGCCTGATTCTACTTTGACTGCTTCACTTGATTATAAACCTTGTGTCCATTGACATAAAGCTTTAATTCCTTTGTTCACAGGTGGTGGCAGAATTCGACGATGTGGAGCCGGACGCCCTGTATGATGTGCTGCACGACCCGGAGTACCGGTCAGTCTGGGACACACACATGCTCGCCGCTGAGGATGCAGGCCACATCAACGTTAATAACGACGTCGGGTATTATGCTAGTGAGTGTTTATTATCTATGATATTGGTGAAGCTGTGATAGCCGAGAGGTAAGGCCGTAGGACTGCCAAGTCAAAGGTCTAGAGTTCGATCCCCATAGCGCGCACCGACTTTTCAAATGTTTTGTGCGTTTTAGAAATAAATCTAACAGCTTCCGTGTTTTGGAAGCCACGTAAAAATGTGGGTCCTGCGCCTGACCTCTCTCCGGTCGTGTCGGATTGCCGTACCATCGGGCTATGAGTGTAAAGGAATAGAGAGTGCATCTGTGTTTGCGCACACGCTTGTGCATAAAATATGTCCTGCGTGCATAAAACTGGCTGGTGTCATAGTAACTCTGGCCGCCACCGCGCCGTGGCCGAAATCGGTCCGAAAATTTTTATATGTGATATTAGTAACTTAGCGTTTTGGGTGTCTACGAAACGTTGCTTTTGGTGGGAGCCGTGCGGTGTGCTTAGTACTATTTCCTCGGTTATCAACCTCTTTTTTATGCCTCTTGATCGTTATAACAAAATGCATAAAATATGTTTCAAAAGTTTACTTTCCAGTTTACTGTATACAAAAGTCTTGCCTCGAACTTAATGTGGCAAATGCTTTATTTTGCTTATGCTTTTCGATTTTAAGAATTCTTCAGTCATAATACTCTCACAATACAAATAAATTATGTCGTTAAAATAAATCACAGCATTACAGTGCCTTTACAATTGCACTGTAAAGAATTGCGTGCAGAAAATCCTGAAATATTATCCCTGTTATTATTCTCTTTTATAGAAAAATGATATAAAAGAAAATGTACGAACAATGGAAGTGTTCTTTAGAATAATTCTGGAGAGACAAAGAGCTGTGTGTGTATTAAACATCATGGTCGTGGAGTCTCGAAAAGGAATATGCTTCTAAGCTCAAATAGTTTTGTTGCGTAAGTGTATTAGATTTGGAGAGCATAATAAAATTGATACATAAATATACAACAGTGTATTTTAATACAGACTCTAGGTTTAGACCTAAAGTCTGTATTTGGGCTTTGCTCTATGTTAGGCTTTGATTTGGCTTCAAATAGTGGCATTAGCAATAATATTCTAGTAAGTTCAGGGTCCGAAAAGTAAACCATTGATAAATTTGGGCTCAAGCACCATACCTACCTACTATAATTAGTAGGTAAGTATGCGCTATTGTATCAGACAAGAAAATGCATTTTTAATTTGGTGCAACGTGCATTATTTCTACTGCCCCTAATGTCCTGCAGCCGTTTCTAATATAACTAGTTTACGATACAATTTTCCTAGAAAAAGTTTTTAATGTAATATCCAGAGGAAAATGTGTTCAGCCGGCACTGGATGTAATTATTAAGAAATTGATAGTTAATAAAGTGGTCGGCAAGACTGAGCGCTAGGCGAATTAAGTGCTTGATTGATTTGAAATAAACTACCCTGAGGGCGGGCGAAGACAAGGGATGTATTATGTAGACTTAGGTATATGTTTATAACCTACTTAATATCGTGACGTATATCAAAAATGTTGTTTTAAGTTTCTACATAACGTAATGATATCTGAGTGAGATATCTGAGAGTCTGTATTTCTGTAACGGTGTAGTAAGTGATTAAAAAAAAAACATATACGATCGAATTGAGAAACCTTCCTTCTTTGGAAGTCGGTTAAAAATGGGAAGTGGGAAAAATTTTGGCTGTAAATAACTACTACTAAAATTTATCTGTATCTATTTAGTTGGTAGATTTTGGGAAGATATAATCTAGAATCAAAATAAATTTATGAGCAACATTCGAAAAAAAAAAATATTGAGAAATTGGTCTTAGAACGTATATCTATATTTCGTTCTACTGGCGATTCTGGAAAAAAATTAAACGCAGATTCTTAAAACAATCTTTGAGAAACTGTTCCTAAAAGCACCCTACTTCTTCCTTACACAAACATTTTTTAATAATACCAGCGATAAGGCACCAACCTTGTACGAAGCTAAATTACTCTAATGACAGAGACCCAATATGTAAATGACGGTGATTAATCAAAAGCTATCAAAAGGCCTGGCTTCATCACTTAGGTGATATCAACTTATATTATAACATGAGAATGAAGTAATTACTCCTTATATTACATGGGAAACTTCAAGAATGAAAGGGACGCTTCGATCGATCGTCTTTTGTTTAATTTAGTTACTCTAGATCTTAATGCTGGATAACAGAATCTTTCTTCGGTTTCTAAACTTCTTTATATTGTGCTATATCTCGCTATACAATATTTAACTCTCATATTTGGTACAACTTTTGTTGTCAAATGAAGATATCGTCTATTTTTATGCCATTGCATTTTCGCCAGGGTTTTAAAATTATAAATCCTTGTGAAGGTCGGAATATCTTTTGGGAACTGAATGCTTTTACGGGGCGACCTTGCTAGCTTTTAACAATGGGACTTTAAAACGTCTTGACAGGAATAATTTGCACAATTATAAAACTCAAGGACATTTCCACGAAAGAAGGTTTTATGCGAAGTGGGAGCCTCATTAATAATGGCCATTACTCTCTCGATTGATGATACGTTTGTGTCTCCGCATCTTGAGCTGTCATTACAAATAAGTCGACTAACCAAATTCGCACCAGCATTGAATTCCGAAACAATTGAAGTACGTTTCTGATCAGAGGAAAATGAATCTTGTCCTTTTGCTTTAAGATTCATTTTTGGGTGGATTACTTGTGATATAAGGATATACTAGGTAAGGTTACCATGAACCGTGTGCTTTAGATACCCCCCTACTTATTTATGACTTACAAGTTCATATATCATTAGTTACGAGGCGAAATTAAGCGTGGTTGGGAATTATGCCATTAAGCAAACCCCGCACTTGATGGTGGCACGTTAATGATGATACTTACGCCTGATATATCTCCGCTTATGAGAAGATTTCTATTTATGAGCAATTTTGAGGTCGTATCGATCTGGTGAACTGGAGGCTGGAAAATTCGGGCCTAAACTGTGAGTAGGTTAACATACTGCTTCTTGGACACTGAAACACAGTATCCTTACTGATTTTTCGGAGTGGATCTGAGTTTGAATAATTTGGTAAAAGTCTTGGATATTAGTTACTATGAAGTTTTTGGCACATAAACTAAACCAGAGGTATATAATTTTTTTAAGTTATGTTTTGCCGAGTACAGCGTTCATTTAGTATTATTATAGTAGGTCTTATGTATTCATAAGTTTTTTTTACGAAAATGTTATGGTACGAAAAAACCTTTGTCTGAAATATCAATACCACAGCGATAGCGAGGTAACATGACCCTCCCTAAACTGCGATGTTAAAGTAATTGCCTAAAGCATTTAATTGTTATTATACGAAACTATACGTGAGGGTAACATATTAATAATCTAATCCAATTTATTATATAAACATTACATACATATACACAGATATCTATAATGTTAGAACAGTACCTCCAATTGGACTACATGACATGCCTGCTTTAACACAAACGAACCGGTTAGCATAATTATTGTGACCAAAATGTCTCCAAATCTGCATACATGTATGCTGTGGTTGTCTATTTAGGTAGAAACTAGGAGTTTGTGACTAGCAGTAAATTGCAAATGTTTCCCATCTGACTTCCTTTAAGGGAGAAGTGAAGTACCCGAGGTTGCTGTTAAAAGTTTTATATGGTACCTATATCGTCTTTTTTGACGCATACGCCATCAGATTTCGAAATAGGCGTCAAAATCATCCTAACATTGATTCGACACTGGCCGAAAAAAAAAACAAAAAAGTTTTTACTACCCCAAGTGACAAACTTAAACCTTTATTTGTCTAAAAAGAAAAGAGGCCTAACATCAGTCATCCATCATACAGAAACTTTTTTCAAAGTAACCTTTCATCGGTGAGTTTTACGTTCGGAACGAGTCGTAAAAATATAGGAGGACTATAAAACGGGATCGTTGGAGGAAATCGTTGCCTTACCGCTAAATCGCAAGGGAATGCTGGACAAAGCTGTTGTGTAGGAGTGAGCAAGGCATGCGGACGTGACGTGTGTACACCCGATGTCAAATGACGTTAAATAATGACACGACAGTGTGGAAATGTGGAAATATGCTTCTAGAATACAGAGCAATGTAAATACAGAGGGGTTTGGACAGAGCAGTCTGTTAGTGTAATGGGTTGTATGATTGTGTACGTAGAAGAGTAGAGTAGGACTGAATCTGGAAGACCAATTGACGATGAGTTGTCTGTGAATTATTTATGAATGATTGTACAAAATATGGGCTGTAAAATAGTATTCTGATTATGAGGCGAAGAAAAGTTTGAAATTAAAATGAAGACAATAATAGCGCTTAAAATTTATGACAAGAAATTTTGCAAGCATGGCTCATAAAATAATTGTTATTATTTTTTAATTATAAATATTCCTATAAATGTACGTTAGTCTAAGAGTTGGTTTTGTGCCAAGTAAATAATAGGTATTGGATAAATATCCTAGTTAATTTTATGAGCTTGTTAATAAAGCATACGTCTTTTGTGACGACGCAGCAATATCGAATTTTCATATTATGGCTAAACAAGGAAGCTTGAAGCTACTACTAAACTAATACTCAGAATTTATACATCCTACTAATATTATAAACGCGAAAGTTCGTAAGTATGGATGGATGTTTGTTGCCCTTTCACGCACAAATGGCTGGATCGGTTTTAATGAAATTTAGAATGAAGGTAGCTGATTAACCCATACGTCACATTTTCCCTACTGCGTTAAGGAGTAACGTTTTTGCATCTAGAACCGACATTCGCGTGGAAAAAGTCGCGGGCAACATCTAGTAACTTGATAAAACAATTCGCAAGACGTGCCAGCTAGAAATAATAAAAGAGTATAATACTTGAGTGTCAGGGCTGAATGCAAATACTAGGAATTTAATATCATATGAACGTTCTACTTGAACTCAATAGTCCTAACATTTGTATGTATATAACGTGGGAGATGATGTAATAATTTTCAATGTTCAGTTGAAATAGTTTATGTGTCGACCTCTTTTCAATATTATCCTCTTTTATGACGTTGCCTGGATATATCACGCGAAGTCTCTGTTAAACCAAGCTTGATTTTTACTCTAACGAATGTATCGCTTTAGAGGTCTAGCAATAATGGTTACTTTAATCTAGGTGCTTAAATTCCATCTCTTCATCGTTGGACCATTATTCATAATATTACTTGTAGGTACTGGTTCATATAGAGAGTCTACCAACTAACAATCACATTTTGATTCCATAGTGACACTTAGGATCATGTGATGATTTTTCCTGACCCCCTATTCGACTTTTTTTGGAAGCTATATAACTTGTATTCATATCGTACGGGTACATACCTGTTTCTCGTTGCAGTGTTGTTAGTATTTCGCTTGACTCGACCTTTTCCCAGAATATTTCCAATTCAGCCACAATTTTTCCCGGGTCTCTTACCCATGGGACCCTTTTTATCATTCCTAAAAGGAATCCTTGAGTGTCCCAGAAGACGAAATCATTTATTGGCAACATGCTCGATCAATTTATCCAAGGGAACAGCATTGCTATGATAAATCGGTTACATTAATGTATTTAAAACATTATTATGATTACTTTTCACTGCTAAAGGCAGCATTTCCTCTATCAATCCTTCTTTTGATAGAAACTCATTTTGACATCTTCGTCTGTACCACGTGGTCGTTGCGGTTTTATGGGATACATTCAGATGATATTTTCCCCAATCGGTCAGTCGACGTTCGGCAGAAATTTCCTTCATTTCGTTCGGTCCCACTCGAGCTTTGCGGCTTTTCGAAATACAATGAGCTTCAACGTGCAGGATAGTGTTTGTTATGCGGTCCGAGATTCCAGTTTACTGTGCTCCGTTCTCTCAAATGTGATGCCATAAAACATTACTATTCCGGCAATAATTATTTTATTAAGTTACTTTGTGCTATAACAGTAAAAGGGAACTGTTATACCAGTATACAGGTAAAAGTAGGTGGATATAAAATGTACGATGAACCCTTCTGTACGCACGGTCGGTTCGGGTTGGCATTGTGGGCACGTGCGAGACAGGGGGTTACGGGCGTGCCACCGACGCTCGTGCCAGTTAGGATTCAATTTTAATAGTCTTGCCAACTTTTTAAAAATACGCATAAAAGGTTGAAATTTTTATGTCATTTGATTTTCGTTGTTTTTGGTTTCGAAAGCGTCAGCGTTAGATGGGACTTCTGAAAATTGTTCTTTTGTTTTGAAAACATTTTGGTTTTTGTGCTACGTGTGTGTTTAGACAGCCTCATATTATTATGATACCTAGTTAAGTTTAACCGAACTTAACAATAACATGGATACTACATAAAGTAATGTAAGTGTCGACGTCGCCTGCTTGTGTCTTGCTTGCTTGTTCACCTCAAAAATCTTTCCGTGACAGTAATTGCTTAGAGACAAACCGTCTAGTGTCGGAGATAGAATTAACCTCGACAAAAAACCTTAAATATACACAAAAAACATTCTTGATTTCTGAACTTATACTGAAAGTTATTATTTCACGAGACATATCATCAAAAACAGAAGCCTAAGAAAATGATATTACACTCCGTAATTTCTCATTTCTCAGTAATATTCCATACGAAATATGAAATGGCGTATGAAAATGGAATTTGGCTTACATCAAATTATATGGGATTTGAAACCGCCATTGGCAACCTATATTTTTATATGGGAATGTCTAAGTATTATTATAACAAAAGACGTAACGTAATAACGTGTTTATTAAGATTTTAGATGCTCATTTATTTTTGTATTTTGATTTACTGAACACAATATTACCGTTAAATTCAATAAAGAAACAGGTGCTCAAACCTTTCTTTTCTACTCATACAAAACGGGTCTAAAATAGACAGATTTGCAGGCAGGTATCAAACTACTTGGTGCGTGATGAATTACTATGCATTGCCACGCACAGACCTATTACGGAAGATGTTTCACGGCGGTTCTGGTTAAGTTAGTAAGAGTCTGACACTACCTGGTTCCTACCCCGAGGGTGTCCACAGTGTCGCCTTATAAAAACAAAATTTATCAAAATATTTTGTGTGCTGAAATTTGCAACGCATTTACGTAAATTAACTCCGAAATTTTTGTATAAATATTAAAGTTTTTGTTAGGATCTCGTTTGATATCACAGCGTTATAAATGGGCGCGTTTAAATAAATGGTGGATACACGAATATGGCTGATGTTTTAACAGTTTTCATAAATAAACATCAAAGCTAGATAACGTTGTAAATAAAATACCGAATATTTTTTGTAAACTTGTTGTGTTGTTTATTTTATTTTACGTTCCTAGATTTTTAATGCCCAGTGGACGAATTCTCTCTGGTATTTTAATTACCTGAATAAAACATATAGTATATGTGGTTCGATATATTTATTTTTTTCACAAAACGCTTTTGTGTTTTCTTTTGTGAAACTTTATGCTGGACTACAATCCTAGCCTAGTTGTTTGAGTCAATCAAGTATTAGGGTATCAGTAGGGCCTAGCTTCGTACAAAAAAATATTATGAAAGAAGGTTTTATAATTATTCATAGAAATCAAAATAGTGGCAAATACAAGATTTTTGTGAAAAGCTCGATTAGTACAAATAAGAAATCGGTGTAATATTTCGGTTTTCGAAAAAACGAAAATCTATTTTATCGAACGTCAAGAATGAGTTCGCTTTATTTATGTATACGCAGATACGATACTCAAATATGCGGTTATTGGAGGAATGGAGATAGCTAGCATTCCGTCCAAAATATAGCCTATATCTCCGGAAAATTTCTGCCTATCAAGTTTTTGAATAAACCTCGACAGAGTACAAAGGAAATTGGACTTTAATCTCGCTTTTATGTATCAACTTGAGGAAAAACTCCTGTGTCACCAGTGCTTCATTTATACTAATGAAAATCCGACCGCATTTGTTTCTTTTTGACAATTACTAACGCGTTCCAAAGTTGTCCAATTAACAAGTTTGTTGCGGTACGGGCAGACTGTGTTGCGAACTGCTATTTGAGGACACTTTTTGTACTTCCTACATATATAATAAACTTTCGACTGTTTTGCTGAAGCACGCGCCAGTGATAAGGATAGTAAATTGGAAAATGAACTGTATTGCTTTGGAATAAGAACCCTTTTATTATGTAAATGGTACTATTGTAGTTTTTAGACATATTGGTATCGTAATATCAGAGATATGCAGTCTTTATGCAGAGTTAAATACCAACATTCGGTAACACATAGTCAAAGTGGCACAATAAGAAGACGAATCAGAATAAATAGCAAAAAATATCCAGAAATTTTACTCTAACTCTTAACCTTTACCAAAAATCCATATTAATCAATGTTCCTTTTATGATCACTTGAAATAAAACCCGCAAATATCTTGCTCCATATTATTGATCCGACTTATTTAAAAGCCTCATATTAAGGATGAATTGGATTAGCGTAATCGAATGAAACGATATCCATTACAGATTCAGTCAGAAATTTATATGTAGATCGTAATTTGAAGGCTTGAGCACAGCATAATAATGTATGCAGTATGATGTCTTCTTATAAACGGGTGCAACACGAGTTATGCGTATGCTATCGGGCCTTGGCATGACCGTGGCATGATACAGTCGCAAGCGTGTCGCAATAACGAACGGACGGTGTGGTGTTGAGGTAATTTAAATGCTGTAGGTGGGCAGACCGCTAACTGTTACCTACCGCGCGGCTGTCAGTAGGCATTTATTTTTTGGAAAACGCCGAATTAAACTACTGTATGTATTTATTATGTGGCTTGCGACTCATTCCTCGCTTAGCTCATCTCATCTCATCTCCCTTCGCCTCGGGTTCTTTAGATAAAAGTTCTTTCGAGAAAATCTTTGCGACAGTTTTCCTTGAGTTTCTTTCAAAATGTATTTTGAAATGTCGGCCGGGGTGGAGGCAATTATGAGCTCTTAAGAGCTTCGGATTGCTGCTTTTCTGCGTTTCGAGGTGTTTGTGAATGATTTTTAAATAGTTTTTATGAGAAAATATGAATGTATTTAAATCAGAACGTTTTTGCTTGTTTAAGGAGAGAAACGATTAATTTGGCTTAAGAAAGTCTTTTTAACTTAAAAAAGAAATTGAAATAGTTTTGTATCTTTTTGAACATAGAAAATGGCGGTTCTGATAACAGAATTTATCTGAATAAGCAAATTATAGATTATAACTTTTGAATGGCCTTCCACATTCATGAGTCACTATTGAAATGTATGAGCGCTTCAAACAGTGCAAACTATTCTAGGAATGTGTTCGTGATTTATAGTTAAGCATTTATTCGCGGCATTATATCTCATTCTTACCCCTCCACTGTGACATGGTAAAACAGAACTGAGGCAATTGTGGGAGCGAGATAACACGCTATACGGCGTAGAGCGCCTTCTCTCTTTAAGAACGACAACAGGCTTATTTGAAGTGTTTTGAAAAGATTATAGTACAGGGGCAGGTCTGAAGTGAACCTCGTCTTATCGGCGATATAATAAATGATCGAACAACACCGTGCCAACTTTCCTCTCGTCTCAAACTTATGGCATTTCATTTCCTGGCACCCTGAACTTCGCTAATAATGATTTATGTTTGTTAATAAGATATGTTATTTATTTATTTATTCATACATTTATTTCAGGCATCAAGACCTATATGAATATATACAGTACTGTACGACAATACAACTTAAAAATACCCTAAATGTATTGTATAACATAATTAACTAAACTAAATTATGATAATGACGTACAGACTGTCTACTTTCTTGGGAGATTTAGTTAATTACATAATTATTTTGTGTCGTAAAAACACTAGGTCTAAGCCAACTTACTCAAGACTACACTTTACACTCATATTTAAGTCGTTTTTGAAAGTTTAGTAGGCATAAGCTACTAGACTTTCAAAAACTACGTGTAGTATAGGGTTTAATATGATAATGAAAGTTCACCTACCACCTACTGTTTCAGAGCCATTTTCAATGGGATAATAAGATTTCAAATAAGGAATAATTCTCAAGTAAAATAATATACCTTTGTAAAGATATCAACAAAAAAATCCCTACAAAGGAATCCAAACGATTACAAACTTTTACTATAATCACAATTAAATAGGCTCTCATTACACCAATGAGGTCCCATCCACAACGACTCCATTCTTTAAATCGATTCAAAAATATAAAGGTGAGTATACTTTATGCTTCTGAAAATAGGTCACAACTTATTGGTATCAAGTAATGGGTGGTTCGTAATGAGGTCGTTAAGTTTTGCTTTATATTATCTCCCATCCCGACCATTAAAATTATTAAGGGAACTCTATAATATGTAGGTACGTCGTGTAATAGTTATAATGGATAGTAAGATTATTGTTCGACGTTTATCGTAATTGGAGTACGTGGTAAAGTTTTGAATGTGAGGGAATTTAATGGTATTATTTAATGTGATTCGATGAGTGGCTATTTACGAATACTGATTTATGTAGTGTTGTCAATTAGTAAATATTAGCAAGACACAAAGAAACAAAAGATTTTGTCTAAAGTTTTAGGTGTCGTAGCAAATGCTATTGACAATGTATTTTAAACGTTATACTTGTGTGGTTTTAGATTTAAGAACACGTATTCTTCAAACGACTTAATGATAAGATAACATATTCAGTCTACAACGTAGCATTAGCGATTTAGATCTAATCTTTATAACCATTGATTATAATACTAAAATACCCCAACACATGAAGACTTTACTTTAATATCTGTACAGCTAAAGTGAACAGTATATTAAGCGAAGTCTCGAATATTTTGGGCGGATAAAGCATTTACCAAAGTTACGCAAGAATGCCGCGTTCACTGAAAACTTTTAATGGCAAATAGTTGCTTAGTATGTGCTCGCTATAATTATGAAGCGAGTAACAACATTTTCAATTAAATTTATATTAATAAGGGGGAATGAGAAAGTATTTTACTATGAATTGAATAAATAGTTATTAACATACCAACTGTGTTTGAATGTGTGTTTTTTGTAGCATAGTTATTATTGTGAATTTTTATTTCAATTGTAACTTTTTGTTTATCGCCTCTTTTAATGCCTAAACCAATTTGAAGATATTGTGTGCCTACATAAAGAATGCTTGTTACTACGTCTCGTGCTTATAAAAACTTGTGATGACTGTTTATAACAGAAACTTGTTAACATGCTTATACTGACCAGCATGTTTCAGAATTTGTCGAACAATGAATTATTTCTATTTAAAATTTATTGGTCTAGAATCCTTACGTCTACGCGTTTTTGCAAATGTTAAATAAATATTCCACGACTTTTACACAACGCCATCTAGTCTCAAACCAAGCAGAGCTTGTATTATGAGTACTAGACAACTGATAAACATACTTATATGCTTCTAAATACATACATATTATAGATAAATTACACCTAGACACAGACACAAATGATGATGCTCATCGCACAAACATTTTCCCTGGGTGGGAATTGAACTCACGACGTTGGTATAGCAATCTGGGCCACTAACCACTTAGCCATAAGGCCAGTCAAATCAGTCGAATGGCACTGACTAAATCCTTTTCTCTCTGCTAATTAGTTTACTGTTTTATCTTTGCCAGAGGGTCTGTAATCTTTTGACTAACTAACTAGAAATAAACATAATATTCACTCCATGTTTATAGAAAGCATTAGGTTTATGTACTGAAGGCAAATACTTCGTTACGGGAATTGGACCCTGGGTTCTATTAGGATAGTTTAGACTTAGTTCAGCCCTAATTTGTCTGTATTTAGACGGTAAACAAAACATTGTTTGGTACATACAGATGTGTCGACATTATTTAAAGACTTCACTTGTTTTATATAGCATGTATAAGATCCCACAGCTGGGCCAATGACTGCCCCTATTTCTTGCTAAGGATTTATGTAATACAAGTAAAAAAAGATACTATTTCTGAAAGAAAACCATTTCTACTATAAACTTGAAAATTTGGCTTGTTATAGATGTTTGAAAATATTTTACTCAAATGGCTAGATACAGTAGATACATTTTCATGTAATTACCCTGAATATATATATTAATTACTTTTAAATCGACTGCATTTCAGCGGGTATTTTTTTTGCACCCTATGACCAAAACTCAGGTGGAATCGCAGTAAAAAGCTAGTAAATATTTTTTTATTAAGTTGTGTTTGAGGCATCAAGGTCCATATAAATATATACAATACCATACTACAATAAAACTTAAAAATCTAATATATAAAATTCTCGTGTCACAGTTTTCGTTGCCATACTCCTCCGAAACGGCGATCCGATTCTCTTGAAATTTTGTATATGCATTCAGTAGGTCTGAGAATCGGCCAACATCTATTTTTCATACCTATTTTTTTTTCGCGAACGAAGTCGCGGGCAACAGCTAGTATTATATAATATCTAAACCATATTTCATAAAAAAATTGGGCTTACATAATTGCTATCAGCCGATCAAAACCCGTACGGGAAAATCAAAGTTCTCCCGCCTACACAGGTTGTGTTATTAATTGCCGTAATATATTGTATCCTGAAAATAAGCCACGTAGGTAATTTTCCTGATTTGCATTCAGATTATACGCAAACATTTTTTCATAATTGCCCACGTCATGTCATGGCATATAGATTGTTATTCCTAAAGCTACCTCGTGGTTAACAAAATGTGTAAAATTGATACTGCTGGTGCCGATGCCGGTAGAAATTAAGAACTTTTCCGTAAGATTTATCTATTTCGAAAACTTTTTCTTGTGTTTTGAAAACGTAAATACCGTATTTTTTGGTAAAAGACTTTATCGTGTGAAAGTAGTGGAATAATATAACATTACGTATACTCTTCCAAGTTTCGGAAGGCACGTAAAAATGAGAATTCTGCGCCTGATCATGTCGGATTGCTGTCCCATCGGGCTATGAGAGTAAAGGAACAGAGAGCGCACTTGTGTTTGCTGGCTGGTGACATAGTAACACTAGCCGCCGTGGCCGGAATCGGTCCGGAGACATTTTTATTATTACCCTTCAAGTCTGTAATGTCTTCTACTCTTTCCAGTGTCATGCCCGGCGCCCCTCAAGAACCGCGACTTCGTGCTGCAGCGCTCGTGGCTGGACACGGGCGACGAGAAGATGATCCTCAACCACTCCGTCTTCCACAAAGACTACCCGCCGAGGAAGGGTTATGTCAGGTGAGTTCTTATTGCAATAATAAAATAGTAAACCAGCCTATACACGTCCCACAGTTGGGTATAGGCGTCTTCCCGTACAGGGAAGGAATCAAAATCAAAAGGTTTTTAATTCGAAAGGTCTTCTCAGGTACTTTCAAAACGTTTCTGACTCTAGTTGCGCGGTTCCAAAATGTCGTTCTTATGGAGAAGAACCGGCAAGAAACTCCATAAATTAGTCTTTTTCGGTATTGATCACCACGCTAACTCACTGTGGATTGGCGATTTCAGATTCTAATATTTGAAATAATAATAAATTCTTTTTTATAATAATAAAAAATATTTTTAAGGGCACAAACAATTCACGAATAATAAGTATTAAACTTATGAAGTACTTAGATGTTTAAAAATACAACCTACAAAAAACAGAATTATTTAATTATAATCTGTCGCCTTCGTAATACATTAGCCCATACTTTGCAAAGTTTTTACTTAAAAAGCCTCTTCGTAACAACCCCGAAATTGTGTCCGAGAAATATAAATAAACTCTCTTTTCACTGCCTTGCGAAATGTGTTCACTCAGAAGCGGGAAAATACAGGTGCAATGATAAAAAAGCTGTTTACAACGACCTTGTACCCTGAAAGAAGTATCATTTTATCTTGCTACATCTTATTTAACTTTTGGTATTAAGTTTTCATCGTCCTTTTTCCAACTTTTGTCGTTTTTTTTGTACTGATCACTTCAATTGGCAGTTTATAAGTCCGTCAGATTGAAAAGATATTGACTGTGAAGATACGATTTGAAATGTAGCAAGAAATCACAACTTCGTAAGAACGATGCGAAATCCTGAATTAATACGCCTCCACTACTTAAGATAATCCGATTAATCTAATTAGTTGTATTAATCTTTTTAAGAAAAAGTAAGGGCTTACACGAGCGTAGGCACTTTTTACGTAGGCTGATACGCCCCGTAAAAGCGACTAGACACAATAAGTGTTTATGCGCGGTAGTGTATGATTTCTTACTGGTTCTATTATAGAAATCAAATATTCATTTGTATGTAACTTTCATCTGACACAAAACAAAATTGTCCAAGTTTGCTAAATTATTAACATTTTGGTATTAACTAACATACCTACGGATTGAATAGATGTCGTTTCTGTAACCAGTTATTTACTCTAGCCTCACAAACTCAGTTACGTTTTTAAAATTACACAGACTTGTTTTCTACACTTGTATTATATTGACTTCTCTCATGATTTCCCCAGAGAAACTCACACTATGCAATTGGAAATAAGAACTCAGTGTTATGATTGTAAATATCTGTGACTTGCATTTTCAAATTGTTTACTTGACCTATTTTAAAAGTTGATATGATTAAGCATGTTTGACGTACGCCTGATTTTCCAACACAAAAATTTGTTAATCGTCAGTCAAATCTCATGTTTAGCTCTGTGATTGGTTGTAAGTTTTATGGTCAACCAATCACAGTCGTGATCAGTTGATTTGACAGCAGATTCTATTGATTAACTTTCTAGAAAACGGGGACTAAACACGTAATTTTGGTGGGACTCAAACTCATGGTTTTTCATTTGTCTTCCACAAAATATAAGATGGTTTACTCTGTTGTTTGTAAATATTTGTCTATCACAATTGGACCTCGTTTTAATTTCATATTATTGTTGTGACTTTTTTGCACTGGATTGCGCAGTTTCGTTTGAAAAGCTGTTCAAAGATTTCAAAAATCACGATACGTTTCAGCCAAACATATTAAAAAACCATCTTGAGGGTCGTCTAACCGAAATCTAGTCTAAAAATAAACAGCCTTCTAACATTTAATGAGATAATTATCCGTCTAATTAGCGGATGACGTCAGAAAATCTCCTACTTATCTCAAGTTGCGATAAATTGTTAGCAGCATGTTACTCTGAACCGTATCATGAGGTAAGCTATCGCAATCTTTTTAGTTATTACGTACGGTAGTTTATCATGATAATATACGTAATTAAGAGTGCTATAATTGGATAGAAGGATGTATGATGTAATAATTCTGTATCGTAAGTTCAGGACACGGAACGTATTAGTTTGTCTCGCGACTTCGCCCATCATTAAGCTATTGGTTATTGAGTCAATTTTTTTTCGTAATTGTTCGGGAATGCCCGACTAGTTTCGGACCCCACCGGAGTCCTTAATCATAAGCTGACGTGGCGATGGGATCTAATTGAAAAATTATTTATATTTTTGGGCATTTAGCTGGTCTTTTGCTAGTGTTCCGTCCTTCTTTATTATATTAATGGTTTTATCTGCTGACAATTAGATATCTGTGTCTGTGCTAAGACCTTAAGTTAAATTATAGATGTTGTTATACTGAAGTTTGTGTTTTGCTGTTATAACAGAGACAATTCTCATTATAAACAGGCTGTTCCAGCAATTAGTACAGTATAGGCCGTTTAGAACATCGTATAAAATCATAATGCCTTGAGCATTTCACTTTTTACAGAAAGAAACGCAATTAATAACGGGAATTAAGGCAACGCTTTACACAAAGCCTCTTAAATACGGAAGAGCAGCTACAATTCATTTTCATATTTTTCACTCGGCTGCTGACTGATAAAATGGATCTGACTGTTAACCCTATAGCCACCTACTTAAAGGCTCCTATTTAATTTTCCGAAAGGAAATTTCTCAAGTCGGTGAGTGCTAGAGTTTCATACCGCTTTTGGGCAATTACTCTTGGGCTCCAAAATGCCAGAATACGTACGTATTTAATTAACATTCGTTGTAGGGTGGCCTTAGGGACACTCTCGGCGCAGACCAATTGATTTTAACGGGGAAAATGTTGCCAGTTTATGAGAAAAAGGGAGATTAGTTTTCTTTTAACTTGTTTTAGATTGGATAAGTTTTTTGGTTAAGTACTGTTTTAATTTTGGGATTAAGGGATGGTTATGTTTGCTGCTATTTTGTTTGGCTCCAGTTTTATTTGAACCACTTTTCTACCACCAGACGTAATATAATTGTGAGGAAAATTTAACAAGAATTTTTGGTTTAAGAAGTAAGTAAATACAATTGCATTCAGGAAAAATCAAAAGATAGCAGCATCAGACGAAGCCTCTTCGCAATAAATCACTTTGCTCAAAAGGTGCGATGACAAAGCGTTTCCCTAATTCCGTACGCGCAGAATCTTGATGAAACATCTCAGACAATCAGCACTCTGTCTTGACCTTTCAACGAACCAATAATAAAGGCGAGCTTCGAAAACCTTTAGGCTTTGTGACGTAATACGTAGGCGTAGAGTGGTGCCGTTTCATTAGTTTATTTGCACAATTTGCGGTCGCCACTCAGTGATAAGATACGGTATCGAGCGCGTCAATCCGTCACGGACTTATGTTGATGTCCCTGCTGATGCAAATTTTTGATGCAATACGAGTTTTTTTACGCTTGTTAGTTTTTATACTGATTTTGTTTAGTTTAGAAAATAAATAAAAAGAATGGTTTCGCAGTTATGTTTTCGAAGACATGCTGAGCCGTCCCCAAATAATAATTGGGACAAGGGCAGGGGAATGATGATGTTGATGATGAGAAAGAAAGGAAGAGAAAGAGAAGAAAGAAAATTGAATTAATAAGTAATGTAATTATTTGGATGTATGTGAATTTTGTATGGTTTGGAATCGGTGGGATTTACTGGTAGAATTAAACGTTATAATTATGAAATTTAAAATCAAAAACTTTGTCAATGCATTGATTAGAAACGTTCGAGCGACCGCACCTTACCTTATGGTCACTTCAACTGTTGCTTTATAACTGAATGTTAACTAATATTTAAAACGTTACCCTTTTTGACACAGTCGGTTAAAAGTAGCCCATGTGCTAATAAATGGTGTCATCTAACTCTGTGCTAAATTCCATTGAAATTTGTTAAGCCGTTTAATCGTAAATGAGTAACAAACATCCATTCATGCTTACAAATTTTCATATTTATAATATTGGTAGGATGGTCTAACCGCCTATTACATTATCTATCATATGATAAGTTCCCTATCGAAAAGAGGTCAAAACAATTTTACACCTCTCAAGTACTCTAGACCGTAAAACCACAGTACAATAATATGTACAGTATGAAGTCTTCATATGAAGGGGCGCAACGCGAGTTATGGTGACGACACTGTCCAATCGTGGCGTGACCGTGGCATGATGCAGTCGCAAGTGTGTCGCAGTGACGAACGAACGGTGTGTTGTTCATGTAATTAAAATTCTGTAGGTGGGCAGCCCTATCGCTGTTACGTACCGGGTTTTAAGCACTTATTTTATAGAAACGGCCGAGTTCAACTACTGTATCTATTTAAACTGTATAAAACACAGTTTACCATCGTATATCCACTTCTGTATAGCTCACTGCATCGTTTAGTTCCCACCAAAACCGCAAACTCTTAATTATTCATAGTTTTCGTTTCGTGTGTGGATTTAGTGGCGCCGTCTTAAACTGGGGCGTTCGTTTGAGGGTCGTAAAAGTGCTTTTAGAACGTCACTTGTTTTAGAATCTTTTTTATTTTAGGTGAACATTTCGGAATAGACTAGCAAGTGAGGAGGTATTTCGTTAAGTGAAAATGGTTGTGAGACGTTTACTGAATTGTGATTTAAGTTTTAGATACATAATTTACAACGTTATGACTGGCACATAGAGGCTTGTGTATTTGTGTTTGATATTCGATTTAAGAGTAAATGGAGCTAGCTATAAACTATAAGTAACCAAACATTTTGTTTCTGCTTACCGTTTAATTCAGGGTTTACGTTTTTGTTTTACAGTTGTGCTGATTTAAGAACTTTTTATTTCTCGGAACTTTTTCCTGTTTAAGACTCTTTAATTACTAGTTATAACAGCATTTAAAGTAGAATATTCGTAAGGGGATATCACGATTAAAGGAGCTTAACCTTACCCACTATGGTTGTCACATAGACTCAGCCAGCAGACATTTACCACTTAAAGTTATTCTGTTGCTTTGTCGATGTAAGACGGTGCACTATACAGTGTAAAACAGCATTTCTCGATTACAACTGCAACAGTCATATTTTGAGACATCATCATCATTCCCCTGCGATTATCCCAATTATTATTTGGGGTCGGCGCAGCATGTCTTCTTCTTCCACACATTCCTATCAGACGTCATCTCGCAAGTCGTACTCTTTGCAGCCATATCATCTTTCACACAATCCATCCATCGTTTCTTTGGTCTCTCCCCTCCTCCATCCTCTTCCCCTATATCCATCCACATTCATGTCCAGCACCTTCTTTACAACGTGATCCTCTTTTCTGCATCTTGACAGTCACAGACCAGTCATACTTTGAGCCGTCGTGGTAAAAACTCTCTGATCATATAATTTATACCTAAAATGTAGATATATCAAGTAGAACTCTACTAACCTTCCAGGCATGATAAAATAAATCGATATTACGATCTGATTTCCTATTAAGCATAAACGAAATATCGAATTTGTGCGCGGTTTCGATAGCTTTTAAAATGTATTACACGTTTTATCAGATTTACTTAATCGGCTTACAGTGGGAGATAAAATATGGACCGACAATGTTATTCGAATAAAGATTATTTTAACGATCCGTTTGTTGTTGTTTGTAGGTAAACAAAGTATTATTTTGTACCTGTTTTATTTTGTAGTCTTGTAAGTGTAACATATGTTTATGTATTGAACAAAAACACTTATAAATACATATTTACAAAGCGTCGAAACAATGTTTATGTAACATAAAAAGGAAACCTGATCAATTAGAAATTAATGTTTGTGCAGCTATAACTGACGGCCACACAGGCGAAGCCGAAAAAAAACTATTTATTCATATTGTGTACGGCAAATTATATTTCATTTCGAACATTTTAAGTTGTAAAATTAAACTTTTTACTCAAACTTTCACACTGCTACGAGCAAAACTATAACCTTTGTCTACAAATGTAAGTTCAATAATATCCTAAAACCAAAATAATACAACATTTAGATGCCTACCTGAAATCTCAAAATCTACTTTGGAATCCTATTACTAATAAAACACCAGAAGACAAACAAACAATTTGAATAAAACCTCCGCAAAGACTTAAACAGATTATGTTGGCAGAACTGCGGTGCGATGGTGTTACCAACATTACGCTTAGCTGGCCGTCCGCGTCACCCGACCATTTGTTGCGACTGTTTAGTAAAACGGATTACACCTGCCGCCCATTACCATTCCTTGTCTGTTGGTGTTTTAAATGGATGTGATTTTATACTGTTTTATAGAGAAAGTGTATTGTTTTATCGCACCGTTTGTGTATAATTTGATCTCTCTCTCTAATTAATATCTTTATTTTCGAAATAGGTTATGTAAAGCTTGGTTTACCCAGTATCAAATATTCTTTGAAATATTTATTTTTATCAATATACGTATTACATTTTTTTATACATCGGCACATATTGTTCGTTAGTATCACAATTTTTAAAGCTTTCTGAGTATAAATATTTCAATTGATAATTATAAGAGCAAAATAAACTAAATAAAAATTACGTGTTTTTTTTATAACCGTACAGAATTATGTAGAGTCACTGAAGCGTTGGCGGGGTATTAAAATTATACACCTACGCGGTTTTATTCTAATTAAATAAGTCTGAGTACGTACGTAGTACAAGTAAGTACGGAATACCAATTTACACGTCAATATCTGAATACGTAATACACTTCCAGTTATTTTTTCCGTAACGTGGAAAACTAATGTTAAAAATTGATAAACTCACATTTTTTTAAAGTTCAGGAGTGGCTGGATGATGTAATTGTATGAAGCAAGGAGTAACGGCACGTGAAAGTTTCTGTTCTATTATAATTTTAAATTTGCAAAACAAAAGAAAAAATATGCATTTAGTACTATTAATTAATCCATTTAACGAACATCGAAACAACATTCGACGGGCCTGTTGGTCTAGTGGTCAGTGGCCGTGGCTGCTAAACCGGAGGTCGTGGGTTCGATTTTAACCCAGGACAAATGTTTGTGTGATGAGCACGATCAATTGTTCTGTGTTGGGTGTAATTTATCTATAGTATGTATGTATTTAAGAGATATATAAGTATGCTTATCAGTTGTCTAAAACTCATAACACAAGTTACTCTCGTATACTTAATTTGAGACTACATGGTGTTGTAGGAATGTTGAGAAATATTTATTTACAACAAACTATCAATCACAGTATCGTGTAAAGAAGTTGTAATGTCATTTCGTTTCAATCCTATCTTCTCCATTGATACTAAGCAAAGATCTGGGATATGATATTTGCTATTATGGAACTCACCTCAAAGAACGGGTGACATACTAGCTTAGCTGTCGAGTTCTGAGCTAGAATTGTAAAGTCCGGAAGCCGCCTGTCGTTCGTTTTGTAAGCGTCTTTTTGTATGAGATTTTTCTAGGGCTGTGGGTGATGTTGTATTATGGGGTTTTATGTATGAGGTTCGAAGTAGGTTAGGCTCCTTGATGCGTGGTAGATTGCAATGCATTGTAAATGCGGGAGACGTTGCAAGGCGGTTACACTACCTACTTCCTTTTTCGAGGAGTTGGGCGTCCATGATGATTCCCCCCGGCTAAAAAAGGTTTTACCTAGATCTAGATGTCTCTAAGTATGTGTTGAATATTACCACTTGAATAAACAAGTTATGATTAATATAGTATAAGTAGTAGCTATGGTCAGAAGCGAGTGCTGCATGTTTATTTCAACTCGCAAGAGTTACTTATTATGAAGAGTTGGCTGTAAACTTTTACTAGTTAGAGAAGATGATGAGTTCAGAAACGTCGTGGTAGCTTAAAATACTTACGTAAATGTAGACTGAAGTTAGAATAATATATTTATAACTATAATATTTAACTGTAGATCGTAGAAACCCTCTCCAATAAAATATTACTTGTTGGTCTAAATAAGTAACATTTATTTAAGGAAAAGTTTTATCAGACTGTCATAACTCACGTTAACTTACGAATTAAAATAAAAGTGGTACCTTATTTGTACACCTATACAATTTGGTAGAACATAGAGTTCTGATATGTTTAATTCTAATATACCTATGCTCACAAATAAATATATTTGAATTAACCTACGTGAACACCCTACACATAACTGGGCCGACTAAGCGAATACTGGCACCGTTGGGCGAATACTGGGAACGTCGGCCGCACCGGCTGCCGGCCGTCGCCCGAGACCACCTCCGCCTTATTCCAGTGACAGAACCTTTATTGAATTACAGATGATTGATCGTCGCCAAGTATATTGACAAATTCAATTAAGTCTCGATGGTTCACTACGGAATTGTACTGGGAGAGAATTTATTGTATTAGGACGAATTTGGAAAATGCGAGGCAGATAAGTGGGGACGGTACAAATTTAACTTTAAGTAATTAAGTAAGGGATAAAAGGTAACATTTATTAAGGGTAGTCGTCAAAATATTATGATTAGTTAGATGCTGGCAGAAAACATTAAGTAATTTATTAGCTTCGTTATCCGCGAACAAACAAAGAAAAACATATGATTGAATTGGAGACCTTGTCCTTTTTTGAAGTCGTTTAACGCATACCATTCGTAGCATATGATTCGTATTCGCAGCATATGAGTTTTATTCGTAGCATTCGATTGGCAGCGTATACTATGATCCTAGCATGTATACGTGCTTTGTAACATTTCGTAGCACATCCTCCATCTTTTAAGTCGGTTAAAAATGTATAAAATTTTAACCACCTCAAATTTTAATGTAGGTACCAACTAAACCCAACCACACAACCTATGCATTTTTATTAGATACCTGAATTCTTTAATTTACCTATATGAAAATTATTGCTATAGGAATCACGTATCTGGTGTTACGTTGCAAGTCAGTTCAGAACAGTCAGACAATAAGTTTTCAGATTAACTAAAATACAAAAACTAAAAAAAAATATATTCTGAGCGGCAACAGGTTGAGGTACAGCTATCTAATCTGTTTCCAGTTAATTAACGCCGTCTTTGAATACATTAACATCTTTACCGAGATAACTGGCACTTGTTAACTCTTTCCTTTATCGGTATGAACATTAGGTATATTAAACTTCAAAGACACAAGTTTCAAAAGTATCTAACTTCTCTTTATTCAAGGTAGTTAAATAGATGATGTTTTGAAAACTACTTTTGTGCATGGAACTTAACAATTTTCATTATGTACTATTTAAAAAAATAACATTTTCCTACACAAGCCAAGAAGATATACCTTATCCCATTTCACTTGAGGTCGGCGCAACGCGTGTTCTAGACATGTTGCTTAAAGTTTTGGCTATGGTTTTATAGTCGGTCGCCTGCCTGACACTAACCCTCTTTGGGAATGCGATTGTTGGTTGTTTACCTGCCACCATCCGGGTGACCCAAGGTGCTTGGTACAGTGCACTGGGTCTTAAGGTCCATTAGTCGCCTTTTACGACACCCAGTGGAGGATATGGGGTGGTGATATTCTTTATATCCGGACACCACACGAAACTATGATATACCTAGTTTATTTAAAAACAAACCTACACATGCTTTAAAAAATTGTATGGTATGCTCAATGTGATTTTTGGGAATAAACTGATCTTCATGTGAAACGAAACTGAATTGAAATGGTTTATACTGCAAATAGGATGTTATCTCTTTTACATTTTTTTTATATAAGTTCGCTGGATTCTACATTACCTAACTGGCTACCTTAGGGATCATCGCTTCATTTAAGGTCCAGCTGTATTTTAAATATGCCCAGGAATCTTTTAAACAAGTTGTATAGTACAGTAACTGTTCAAACTCATTTTGTTGAGTTTAACTTTCTTAAGCATAGAACTTTGTACTCTACCTACAAGTTAGTCATCAAAAACTTAGTCTAAATGTTTTATAACTTCACAAGGTTTTACCTTCAGTTTTCAGTCGACAGTCACGTAAAGTAGTTTATCACTTCAACATACATAATATCGCGATTCATACATATATGTATGTATGTATAGTATACTACCTGTCATCTCCGTATGATCTGATCAAATTTCCCCTCAGAATAGATACGCGGAATTTCGGTTAACCAAAGTTAGAAGATAAGGTAAACTGCGTATAGGTAGTTCCGGGAATATAGGTAAACGAATATGTTGGATAGTTTGTATAAGAACATTTAATATATTGATGTATCAGAAGATCTTAAGGGTTTTTTTTTGAGTGAAGTGGTTTTTTATTCGCATGATATTACAATGTATGATAGAAACTATACTGAACAATAAAATATCTAGATTTTAAACCAAATTTAATTGTATCCCTAAATTATTGTATGTATTCGGCAATGATGCGAGCGAAATTTTTGATGAAATTTTTTAAGCTTTTGTGTATATAATATCTATTGTATCCCTATTAAATAACATGATATTTATAAAGCGTCAAAAATATGTCGTCATCTCTGTTCAATGGCGGGAAACGTTTCCAGGAGTCTGGCGGCATTACCACGTATATTTATATTTTCGAAATGTCTTATGTACTTATCATATCGGTGAACACTATTTAACTTTTATTCCATTTCATGCACGAAGCCACATAACTTTCCGATAACCGACGATTTACTCTCCAAGGAAATTTATAGTTTGGTACATAAGCTAGCGCCATTAGAAATGTGTTCTTTTTGTTATCCCGGGGTGAAAAGCTAAGCACGGTGTCCAGATATATCGGACTTCCTCCGACTGAAAACACCCTAGACCCCTTCTATTGCCTAAGCCAGAGTCGCGGGATCACTCATGCATCTGCGACCTTAGAACATCATCGCGGACGTATAAATGTAACTTGAACTATGTACTATGTAGAAAGATAGAAAGGTTGGAAGAAAATAGGGGAAGCCTTTGCCCAGCAGCGGGATCTCATACACATAGAGCACATAGGCTACATGAAAAAGTACTATGTAAGTATATTTATTCAATGTCTAATAATGATATTTATCTCTTCCAGAGCCATGTCGTTGCTCACGGGGTTCGTGGTGCGCACTCGGAGCGTGGCCGGCAGCTGGCTCGGTTACGTCTCGCGCTCCGACCCCCGGGGCGCCCTGCCTGCCTGGCTTGTTAACAGGTAGCTTTTAATTTATTTGTGTAGCTGTTGATGCTCAGTTAAGAGAGATGAAAGAAATGTACCTATGTACTGTGACAATTTCAAATATTTCAGGCAATTAAATTGACATTTTGATAATTAAAAATGATATTCTAATTTTACACAAAACTTTTCGATACATTTCTCTTTTAAACTGGATCGCTCTTAATATTAGGTCGGGGAAAAAGTTTTTTCGCATTATAGTATGTATGAACTTATAATAAAATCTTTTTGGCTATAGTATTTGTATCTGGCTGGTTTTGGTATAATTGAAAGTTAAAATTTTAAAGAACATCATTCCAAATTCTAATTTTATTAGAGAGAGAAAGATTTTATTACAAGTTCATACATACTATAATGCGAAAAAACTTTTTCCCCGACCTATTATTAACAAGCGTTTATCAATACCGGTGTAATAAGGAAGCATCTTTATGTAGGGAAAGAACATCGACTATTGGACCTATATCTAGCTATAAAATATAACCACAGCATATGACCTCTCCCCAGGGTCACAGCTCAGCTGGCGCCGCGCCTGGTGCAGCAGCTGCACGCGGCCGCGCGCCGCTACCCCGGCTGGAAGGCGCTCACCGACCTGCCCTACCACAAGCCCTGGAGGCATCCGGAGCAAGTCCCGCCGCACAGGATCTCACTGGCTGATGTAAGTGGTACCTTGGACTTGTCTTTGGATATGTTTGTGAAAATGTGTGCGAAGCCAGACGGTAAGTTTATGTAAAAGAGCTGTCACAAGCAGAGATCCTATAATACCGATTTACATTATCAGGATTGAAAGATATAGCTCCCTTTTTTTTTGTAACAGCATTTGTAAACTTATACTTACATGAATTCATAGTTTCTTGCCGGTTCTTCTTCATAAGAATTACATTTTGGTACCGCGCAACTAGAGACAGTAATGTTTTGAAAGTGCCTGAGAAAGCCTACTCGAAATGAAAATCTTTTGTTTTTTTTTTATTTTGAATGTCTACGAGTATCTACAGATTTAAAAAAAAAATCAAAATAGGTATGTTTTTTTTTCTATTCAAATCTAAAAGCCAGATCTTTTTTATAGACGCTTGTCGATCAGAAACAATGAGCCATCTAGTCAAAACTACTAAGAAACTTTAAACTTAATTATTACGTCAATAAAACTACTAACAAACTCCGAACTTGATTAATACATCAACAGGAGTGGATAAATAAACAAAAGACAATTCATCACATTTGTCATTCCGTCTTGTAAAGGAAATAGGGTGAACATTCCAATTAATGAAAGTAAAGACTTCGCGTGACAGTGACAAGTTTCTTGTCCATAATAAAACAGTGACATACCATGTAACTAAGTCTTTACCGTTTATAGGAACTAAAGACAAAGTGCTTGAGCAATTACCATGTAAGTGATGTGAGCAAGTAATGGAAAAAGACCAATTATTACTATTCAATGATCGATAACGGTCGATGAAGAGGAATCGCGTGTCTATGCAAGCATTTATGAGTTTGACAGGTAGTACTTTTGTGGGTACTAAAATTATGGGGTTTCTGGGAATTGCATAGCATAATTTTGAAGGGGTAAACTTTACCTGCTCTGGGAATTGTATAAGAATGAATTTTGTATTACATTATTGATTGGTTGTATTGGCATTAATGCCTCAAACAATGATTGAATTGATCAGGATTTGAAGGTATGATAACCTAGTGATTAGACCGCAGGACTACCAAAGGTTAAAGTCACGAATAGAACACTGCAAATTTATGGGAATGAGATTCCTTTTTGACATGTGATGCGAACTTGACTTATCAGTTCAATACATTTCGAGTCATTCGATCAACACTCAGAGAAATATTATTTTTCAACAGATTCTTTAGTGAAGTATAATAAACAATCTCTAACATGAATCAAGTATTATAACTTGTCATTATCCTAAAGCGTTTCCCTTACACAAAAACATAACAATCAAATCAACGAAACGTCCAAAAAACAAGACCTGTTACCGAGAATCTGAAGAATAAAACTTTTTAACGAGCTCACTTTACCAAGTTCCACCATTTCCTACCATTGCCTCATCAGTATTTACTGAACCTAACATATATATAACATATATAGGGTATATCTCGTTACGTAAACATTAGGAAAGCCTTTGAGGGCCCTTCAAATAATTCGCAAAGTAACTTTGGCTTGGCAAATCCCTTATTATCGATTGTTCCTAACTCGCCCAATTCAATGTGTCTGAGTTGCGACGGGTTTTCTTCGAAGATTTAGTTTTTATCTTCGGTATATTACTTACAAGTTACTTTCGTGTTGGTGTGAAGGCTGTTGTAACTTTTATTGAAGATTGAAATCTTATAGGAGTAGAAATATTTGATGGTACACTTGATTTTTGTTAAAAAAGTTTGAACTTTTTCGTCAGGAAATAAATGCATATTGATGAATAGTTGAATGAGTCTTTCATAATGCATAACATTATCAACATATAAACATATACTTTTATTGTTATCATGACTCAGTTATTCCAAAATAAGTATACGAAATCAATTGATATCAAAACCATTTGATTACATAAAAATAGAAAAAAAAAACTATTTATTTAGTACTATGTAGTTATTTTTATTTTTTAACTCCTAAAAACACAGGCGTGATGATATCAAACTACAAAAAATAAAAAACCGTGTTCGATCGCCGCCGCGCCGGTAAAATTCGTGACTACGCGACATCATGTGCCGTGAATTTATGACTATGCAAATGTTTCAGACCATAATATTACAATCACCTTTCACACGTGAAATGCTAATGATACACCTCGTGCATTATGAAATATTGTAAACGAGTTAGCTTTAAAAAAAATGTTACACCCTGTATAACGTGTATAGTTGAAAAGTTTTATTCAACCTCAGCCTACTTTTTGTGACGTAGTTCTGAAGGTTTTTGATTATGTCATTTTATATGATAAGTTATTTTCAACGAAAATGGTTTTGACAGTTTGGAAGTTTGTTAAAAGATTTCGATTTTCTTTTGTTTTACAGATCAGATGGAATAAATGACAGTCAAAATACATCTTAATTCGAACTTACAAACAATTGAAAAGCGACATTTACATTTACTAAATACCATATCTTTTATCCATTTCAGTGTGTAGACCCCGACGCACCACCACCGCCCGAGGAACCAAAACCTGACACATCCAAGAGCAAACTAGTCGTGCCCCAACCCAGGGAGATAGAGAGCCACAGCGTCGAGGACTTAGGAGACATCTCCTCAGAATTCAGCGTAGAAGTAGAAGAAGACACCCTGGACCACACAGACCCAACAAAGAAGAAAGGCAAGTTCTACAAACTCGTCAAGTCCATGAAGAATAGAAGGAAAAGTGTACAAGTAGCAAAGAGTGCTGATAACCTAGTCGACAAGCCGTTGGAAGAACGACACGAGAAGAAAAAAGGTTTCAAGTTTCATAGGAGGTTTAGCTTGAGTAGGGGAAAAGAGGATTGAGCTTAGCGAGTTGTGAATAGGTAACGAATTGAATTTTGGGAGTTGTGGAGCACGTGATGTGAGGCGATGACTACATAGATACTGGTACCGGAAACTGTCACATCCAGAAATTGCTTTGTTGAATCTTGTTCCTTTCGTGTTGATGGTAAGATGGTGGCTTTATTAACTTTGATGCGCCTGGTCGGCAGCACCAATTTTTGTTCGCTGGAAAGGGTATTGGGCTAGGCATGCTTTTGTGTTGGTGATGTCGAAGCGGTAAGCTTAATTTCAAGTATCTGGAGGATATTGTACGGTAAGACATCTTATCGGTTCCCAATAGTTCCCTAAATGCTGATACTTTAGCTTTTTGATGAGATAATGATGGAAATATATTTTAATTGGCTACAGAAGGTTTCGTTCTCTCGTCACGTGGTTCACAGATTTCCTGTTTATCATCGACGATTCATCATTTGATCCCTTGAAATGCCAAATAATCACTACATCTTCGTTTTTCTGATCTTATTCATTATTTATGCCGTAAACTTCACTAGACATTTGATTTTTTCTTTTTTTATTCCCTTTCTAGCCTCCCACTGATTGGCTTTCATTTTCCATCTGTAATTTTACACAGATTTTGAAAGTAGGAAACCTGTCAACCTTATTCATCTCAAGTTAGTTCCAGTAGACTTATTAACCAGATTAGTTGTTCAATTATTTCTTATATTTGAAAGTCCAAAATGCTGATTAAATTCCAGCTAACATTCAAAACAAGTAGAACATGTGTGTGTTCCTTTCATTTTATAACCGACTTATTCAAGAATAAACCCATAGGCTACAAACAATACGCATAATATTAAAACATATCCAAAAACGCACATTTCAGATACTAGTTTAATACTTTTTAACCTATGCTTAGCATAAATATCCCAATCATTCATAGACATTTATGGAAAACTATTTTCTTAATCAAAAAATGGAAAATCCTCCATGAAAAATTTTCTTTCTTTATTGAAAAGTCCGTCTTAGTTTTTCGTTTAATATCATCGTCGTTTTCATTAGTGGTAATGGAATTTCGTCTGTAATTCTGTATTTTAGTATATTTTATGAATAAAAGTCACAGATTAGCTAGTCAATGGATAGCGTGAATACAAATAACAAAACTTCTTGATATTTCTATTCTTGTAGTTGTAATAGTTATGAGATGCATTTCGTGTCCAATTAGTTTGCTTATTTTCACTTTTATTTATTTTAAAATCAAGAAAAATTGGACGTTTAGTAATTTGACCGTAAATCATAACATGTGAATTGTCTTCATATTTTTAAATGCCTTAAAGATAACAAACGAGAATTTGAGGTAAACTGGTTTTTTCTCATGGTCCCAAAATAAATTTTAAATAAAGTTCTTGTAATTTCCTTACTTTTTATTGTATGTCCTAAAATTGACATGAAATGCGTTCTCCAGTTATGATGAGTCATTTGTTAATGTTTAATCTATAAAACAGAGAGAAAAAGAGAGATGCGTAATATATCATGTTTTGTATAAAATACTAAGTAAGACGTTGATGTAGCTGTTATTATAACTTAAGGTAACTTGTATTAGGACCTTCTTTAATTTACGATCTCCTTCTAATTAATTAAAAGCAAAAAGGTCAAGTTCAATTATACCTCTACAAGAATCTTTTGGCACGTAGCCAAAATCGGAACAAATGAAAAATCATCTTTTTACAGACAGTTGAGTTGATTCTTGTTGTGAATTTGCACACCAACGCCCTCATGTTAATGTAATCCACGTGTCAAAAGATCCTTGTAACTCTATATTTTTTTAAACGTAGAACATTGAAGAATGACAGATGCGTTTCGTTTGTGTTAGCAAAATAGAAAAACTATCTTGACTTTTTAAGAATCAAATATTTTTTTGTCGAAATAACCAATAGAACTTCTTTTATTTCAGTTGTATTTAAATACAGTTCTATGCTATCGTGTGGTAAATAAAGTAAGTTAATATAAACTGATAACTCTTTATCTTTAAAAGAAATCTATTCATCTACCGTGCCAGTATACTTTATAGTAAGCAAGATTAACTCAATGTTGACAAGTAAAATGGCATAAGAAACAAATCACGTTCGTTATCAAAAACAGACTTGTAAAAACACAATAAGGTAAATAACAAGAGTTTTTCATGGAATCGAAAGAATTACTTAATTTTTTACTGACATTTCGATAGTCGCTCACTTTTTTTAACCAAGTTCAAGGTTATTCAGTTATATAACATTGAGGAAAAAATTACGTGGAATTTTCGAGAAATTGTGCTTTTTTTGTATTGGAAACGTGAAGTTGCGTGCTTATTTTTTATTTAAAGGGTTATTAATATTGATCTTATTGGCGGTAATTTTTAAACGGGCTATAATTATTGTGATTACGATGTTCATTAAAATGGGTATGATGACCATATACAATACAAAAATATAAAAATTCCTTTTATTAGTTCCACTTCTAAGGACTGTACTTGTAAGGACTGACTTCTACTATAACACTGGATGTATTTCTGAAGAGAGACGCAACTCTACGCTTTGTAGAGCGCTATCTCGCTTTTACAACTGTCAGTCTAACTTAACATATGGTGGTAGGTGGTGATTATTTAATTATTTATGGCTAAGTGAGAGAATATAACAATGAATGAACTGGCATGTGTAAACATGATATAATTTAGATTATAAACAGTTTCCATTATATCGCTTGGCTGTTAATACATGTATAATTAACAATTAAATGCTATAATTACGTACTATACTACAATATAATATTCTTCGTACTGTCTAATACGTTTATAATGCGTGCCTTCAATCTTTTATCTTTGTAATTCTATTGTATTTACAAAAAGATATCATTTTCACTCTAAGATTAAATTTTAAGCGAAAAAGATTTTGACAAAACTTAAAGGCAAGTGACATTTCTACAATTGATAAAGGATATATGATGACAGGTAATATGTATGGTGATGACATTTTTGTTCGCACATGACTTACGCTTGTCAAGTCCATGCATTCAAGCGATTCTGTCATTAGAAACGTAATAGTAGGAATGTAACTTGTACAAAATAAAATAATGATTTTTATTTAAATTAATTGATAAAAAGATATACAATTATAGGTCTTGTTATAGTGAAAATAATATCTATTTTAAAACTGTTCTTGTCAAATAGATTTTTGTAATACATTTGACGAAAACTGTGATTATTTTAAGCAATTTCTTCAATTGTAATCAATAAACTAAGCCTGGTATATTATTTCAAATATCCTATAATCTATGCCGTATTCTATTTATGTGCTGCTCAATTTTGTGTAGACTTCTTTTTCTATTAAATAAAAACAAAAAAGTGTTAATGTCAGATAACAATGTTAATACGATCACTGAATCTATATTTCTTTTGTCACTAATCTTACAGTTTCTGATAAAAAATCTAAACATTTTTCTATAGACTAGCTGAAACTTTATTATTCTATATAATGATTTCAAAATTGTGTAGAGTTTCAATAAAAACATTGAAAAAAGTCCTGAAGACAATAATGAACTTTTTAAATCATGTTTCGAGAATTTCTTTCCTGTTGCTAACCTTATTTTAATTGCTAGTATACTTCTAGACTACAGACTCATGTATAGCTAAATTATTAAGATAATATGTGTGAATGAAAGTAGAACTATTTTTCAACTAAAAGGTAATTGAGATCTTTAGGCTAAACTTTCAATTCACCTAACCCCTGGTTTTGAAATTTGTTAATCGTGAGTCAAATCTTGAAATTCGGCTATTGGTTGTAAGTTTTACAAACACAGTCGTGATCAGTTGACTTGACAGCATATTCAATTGATCCTTACAGAAACCGGGGGTAATTGTCATTACATTCAATCTAAAAGTGGCAGAGAAAGAAGCTTGATGAAGACAAAAATGAGTGTTTACCGAATAGTTTTTGTTTCCAGTTCAGGTTTCAAGTGTGATGCTTAGCTTAATAATATACTCTACTTTTCTGACTTTCTTATTTCCTATAAACTAACAGTATTCATACAAAAAAACCCCTAAACAAACGACATTCCTACACGCATTAATATTGATAGATTGAATTGAATGTATGGAAGTGACAGGTCTAAGTCACGTGGCTTAGCGAATCGAACTGTCATTTTCATCTTTGTCTGTCATGACATTTGAGCGATTACTGTCAACGTTAACGCTTGTGGAGATGTATTTTGATGGGGATTGGTAGCTTCAAACTAATTTATCTTAATGTAAATAATATTATGTAGGTGATGAATAATTTATGTGCACGCCAGAGGTGTAGTATGATAGTTATTTAATTAGAAGTTATTGTTTAATAAAATGAGCTTGTCTTTTAAATCTGATTCTCATAAAATTCACTGGTAAAAAAACAGTTTTCCTGCCAATGTTTTAATAATTCTTATTTATGTAAAAGTGATGTAAAATTATAAAATTGTTGCTATATAATTTTAGTCATTCTTTTTTTTTATTAATCATCTGAGTTTAATTCGCTTATACGTTAGATAATATGAAATGAAATAAATTGTATAGTATAAACTTGTCTCCTTTTCAGCCAGCCTTTGTGTATTAGATAAACAAAGTTGTTGTGACTAATTAAATACTACACCTCGACAAATATAAAATAGTTACTGTATCACGCGTTGGGTGTTAGAATGTTTATAGTCATGTTACTGTTCTATTTGTTGAGCCGGTTAGTTTTAATATAGAAAATATACATTATGGCGAATATTATTTGTTTTATTGTTGACTTAACCTGGTACCTTGAAGGTAGGAAACTTTTTGTACGAAGGCAGTACTCAATAGGAATATTTATGGGTTGGGACGGCAATCCGACACGATCGGAGAGAGATCAGGAGCAGGACCCACATTTTAACGTGCCTTCCGAAACACAGAAGCTGTGATATCTATTTCTAATGGTAATTGGCTTGCAGACCTATACCACACGTGCAAACTAACATTTGTTGTTGTTATATAATATAAATGCAGTACTGTATAAATCATACAGCCATACAGTTAATTGTACAAAGGCTTAACCACGTACGCAATTTAAAAGGTAAGTAAATAGAGTTGGGTATATAATATATTTTCCCGAATTTTCGGCTGACCTACAAAACTCGCAATGGTTTAAATGGTATGTTTTTGCGTAGGTATGTTGCACAGCATTTTGGTAAGTTCTCCAGTGGTTTACCTGCCTTCATGCCTTCCCCAGAGTGAGAAAGTCCGACAGATTTTCCTCCCGTAAAAACAAAAGAAGCAGTGTACCTATTTGATACATTGAGGGTAACACTGCGCGGCGCGACTAGTAATAAATATATGTAAAACAAACAAATATAATCCTGATAAGATAGAAATAATCATAATGTATATTTGTTTAATTTATTTCATGGCATTTAAGTAATAAAAATGCGAAATGATATTCCAGGAAAATGGTTAGGAATATTGTAAAAAGCAGATGAGCGTGTTACCTATAAAAAAACTAGGCTTTATTTTTTATGACTATTTGCACATTTAATGTTATTGTCTTGATTATACTCGTTCGATAGGTACTGTCATGAGCAAAAACATGAACACCCGATTAAACAATTGAAGTTTAAATCCTTAAGGATTTATGAAAACGGGATTTTTTTTTTCAAACTGACCCTTTTGTTTACCTAATATCAGGAATATTTCAAGGTTTCAAAAAACTTGCGGAAAGCTAAATATTATTATTAAGTGAATGTTATATTTTAGAACATTATAAAAAGGAAAATATGCTAATTTAGATGAAAACTAAACAATCTAAAGGGTAGGAAAGAAAAACAAATGTCTGTCGATCTATCACGGTTTAATCTCTTAAACCGTGATAGTTCGACAGCTGACATTTACACAGATGTATCTCTATTACATGGGATACACAAAATATTTAAGGGCCTCTCATACAACAAACAACGATTTTCCTTTGTTATAGGTACGGAATCCTTCACTCCCGAGTCCGACTCACATTGGCCCGAACATCTATAATTTTAATTAAGTACCAACTCTATTTGTTGTACGATTAAACCATATCGAAGATACAATGTAGACCGTACAAAATCATAATAAAATCGAATCGATTCCGATTGTAATTATCCCTTTAAACGTGTATAACCACGTCAAGCAATGTAATGAACGACCTTCGTAAAGGATTGTCTCTGTGTTCACTATTGTTCACTGGTCTACGAATTTCTAGAAATCGCAGTGATCAGAACAGATTATACTCGCGCGTAGCAGCCTACGATCGCGTAGCTCCGGATCCCTCACTTTAGTGTTCCGATTTCAATTTAATTTGAATCTTGTTCTTTGACGGTTATTTTGCGTGTGTTCTTGCTTCGAAAATGAAAATTGATCTGGATGATGGGGTAAGATTTTATTTTTTTAATGCCCTTTTAATTATTTGCGATAGGTTTAAGTATTGTGAGTGTTATGAATATATTTCCTTCTTTACGTAATATTGAGTGAAAATTTTTAAAAGCATACAATTCTACAGCGTTGTCGGCTACACGCGGACTGTCAAGATTTACACCTAAGATTTCTAAAAAAGAAGAAGGGAAGTAGTTATTTGAATGATTTTACTAATTCGTAACGGAATTAAGTGGTATACTTACACAGATTTCACTAATAACGGTGAATAATAAAAAATCACGTTCTCTGCAATAATCCGATTATAATTATACATCGTAGCTCCATATAATTCACGTTTTCTACAGTTTACGCAAATGTTGTCCGCACATAAATAAAACTGTTTGAAACAGGTTCTATCCTGGTTTATTATTTATACCAAAATCCCCCATTTCAACCCCTTAACGGTCTACCAGTGAAAAAGATACAAAAGTGTGAAAACGCTAGGAACTGAAACGTTAGTTAAAATGCAATTAGAATGTTTACAACAGTTACGAGAAAAAACTTACTTGATTTATGGAGCTTCATTTTCTGCTTGAATAATTCTATTACATTTCCTCTGTTATCTATAAGTATTCCATAATCTGTAATCGATCAAACTCGAGACCTTTGACTTAGAGGTTCTGCGGTTTACAACTAGGCTATGTTAACTTCTAACCAAGTCTATATGACAATGAAAAAAGAAGCTATGTTTAGGACTTATTTTGTTTAGTTTTTTTTAGTGTTAAGTGAGTTTAATTCTACTTAAAAGTAATCTATGTTAAAAGCTCCAAATATGCATGAATTATCACTATCATAATTTGCATGCAATAAATTATTAAAAACATGCATTGGGCATTCATTTAATTTAAAAAGAGATACCTTAATTATTTACAGGTTGGTATTATTATTAATTATAATTTCGTAGCAATGTGAAAGCAGCTAAAACCAAGTTGATCGAAGTTGGTGCCTATACAGAAGTATTGCCGAAAGGAGGATGGCAGAAGTAGTGTTTAAGAATATTTTACACTGTTAAACTAGGTATACGGCTTTCCTCGTATTTATCAGAAACTAGTAGTCGAAATTTTTTTTCAACAAACAAATTAAGGGTGTAATTTATGTGTACTATGTTAGTATTTCGAAGTATATAAGTGTGTTTATCAATTGTCTAGTACTCATACTACAAGCTTTTCTTAGTTTGAGACTGTGAAAATTTGTTTATTTAAACTATTGACCATAGTTTATTATCTCCACTGTCGTCATGGCTACACTATAAATTGTCCTGTACATGTATGTTATGTCAAAAACCTAGTCTAAAAAAAGCCTCATGAAAGTTATTTTAATAACATTTTACATCATTTATTTCAATGAATATTTTTGCAAACATGCTGCATAACACGTCGCCTAGATTGTATAGGTATCGAAAATACCTATGCAATCTTGGCGACGTGTTGCTAAATGCAATACAATAATAACGTGAAATGTAATTACTGGTTACAATGATTAACGGTGTTTGTTTAACATTTACACACGTGAATAATTATCCCACATAATACGCCTATAATTAACTCTGTTTATAAACAAGTATTGTTCATTAATAGCAAGCGCGACTTACGTGTTTACCGCTTTAAAGTATGTTTTTGGGGGCTATTAACGTCTCTAAAAGTAAGACCTTTGATGTTGTGGAAAAGAGACATCTACGAGTATCTATCTAATGCATTGTCTGTGAAAGATCACTTTAATTAAGAGGTCCTGGTAGGCTGGTTGGTAATCAATCGATAGTTCAGACGTGAAATTAGTTTAGGTATTTTTTTAGGCTATATATATTTTTTATTTCAAGTGCTGGTCTTTAACTTGGACGGAGAATAACCATTGCCAAGTTTTCGGAAAATAACCTGTCATCACTGTAGACCAATGTCTATAATAATAATGTGTCCTGACCGATTTCAGACACAGCGACTAGTGTCTACAGCACGTGCATGTGCCATCTGCGCATGATATATTTTAGATATTATAGTGCACAAGTGTGTCCTTCAACATAGGGACATTGTTTGATCTGTTACTCTCATAGCCTAAAGGCGAATCCGATACGACCGGAGAGAATTCAAACGCAGGACCTACATTTTTAAGTGCCTTCTGAAACATGGACGCTGTAATATTTAATTCTTAAACGCATACAGCATTCGAAAAGTGATCAAACTCGAGACCTTTAATTTGGAAATTCTGCTGTTTTACTACTAGGCTATCACAGCTTATAACCATATCAAAAAAAACGATGACTACAAAAAAAGGCCATTTTTAAGGCTTTTTTCGTTGTTGTTTTAGTGTTAAGATTAATTCTACTCAAAGGAATCTTTTTTTTTTTTAATATTAAGTAGATTTATTTAAGTAACATTTAAAGTAACCATTTCACAATATTTACAATCTTAACTCTACAAAAGGAACAACAAGTATGTTTAATAAAACTAAAATTTAATTATTTTTTTAGGAATCTACATTGAAATTCCAAATATGCGTGAATTATCACTATCATAATATACATACAATAAATTATTTTCAATCAATTTAATTTAAGCAATTAATATATGTCAAATAAATAACGTCATTGATAACTTTGTTGCCGTTTCTGTGCAATGGAAACTGTATAAAGCCTAGAGGTCCACCAGTAGTTCGAGAAGCAAGCCTTCTACGTCTTGTACCATACGCATCTACGAGGGACGGTTTTAGGGTCTCTGAAATATTCTCTATATCTCTGATGCGGTCGACAAAAGTGATCTACTTTTTATTTTCTGTAAGGAATTGATTGGTCTTCAGCCTATGTACTTACTTTCTCGATAACCACCCTTTTTATTACCCTTTTCTCGATAACCACCCTTTAAATATTATGTTGGTAATAGTTCATATTCAAAGTCAGCCGTCCCGCCGGGCAATTATTTTACTCGAAATATCATTAAAGCTACTGAAAATACAAGTCTCATATATTTCAAGCTGACAATTATAATTGCCATTACACGTTGTTGCTGATATATTTTCCATTAACACGATAAGAATGTTATACATGTACATAAAATGTCGAAAAAGGAGTAGTGGCTGAAATACATTATAATTATCTAAAATATGTATTATCAGATTTTCGAGATAAATAGTTAAACAATCGCATATTATTTTTACAAGGACCGTACTAGTCACACAGATTTTTGCCCTGTTGATATTGACATTTTTTTTAGTTACAGATAATCTATAAATATAATATAAAGATAGTTATGTAACCTTGAATTTGTAGCAAATATTTACTTTATAAGTAAACAAAAAATACGTCGGCGTTTCTTTGGCAAATCGTTTTAACTTACGTACACAACAAAAGAAAACTTTACACTTTTTGTCAGAAGCAAGTAATCACAATTTATAAATAAATTAAATTGAGATTTCAGATTAGAAACAGATTTATCTAAAACAGCTGAATCACGGCAAATGTTGTTGTCAAACATTTTGTTTGAATAATTCCATATTGGACCTAAATAGATGCCTTGGGAAACCCAAAAGATAAAAAAATATATTTTATCTTACATGAAAATATAACTCGCTAGTCTTTATATTAAGAGGTAAAGAATAGTTTTATATCCTAACCTACTCGTATCTAAAATCCTATTATATTTTAAATCCTACTAATATTATAAATGTGAAAGTTTATGAGTATGGATATTTGTTACTCTTTCACGCTCACACGTCTGGAGCAACTTTGATGAAATTAGGTATGGAGTTAGCTGACCCTCTCGATAGACTACTTTATAACCGACTGCGTCAGAGAGGGGTAATATTCTTGCAGCTATGACCGATACTTAAAATATATCCGATAACCGATATTTGCGCACAAGAAGTCGCAGGCTACGGTTAGTATGATTATGTTATACTTTCGTTTTTTTACTTTACTTGAGACAGTCAAAGGCTTCAATTTTGGCTTAAAGGTGTTTTTTGAACCACATACATTCGTCATGAAAAAGGAGTAAATGATACTGTGAGGTCTGATAGGGTGCAATGGAAGGAAAAAACCTGTTGGGCCGACCCCAAGTAAAATGGGATAGGACCAGGAAGATGATGATGATGCATTCGACATAGATGGTAACTGATGTTCGACTCGCGACTCCACCGAGTAAGCTCATGATAAAGGACTCTGGTTTGGTCCGCTATAAATAGATGTGAGTAAACCGTTAACATATTATTATAATTATAAAGGCGGTAACAAGTCATGAAATTAAATGAGTTGTCAAGTTAACATATTGTTATCTTTCCTTAAATAATTGATTGTAGTTTTCTTCATACGTTACTATAGGGTAAACTTTGTTATGGGTCAGTTGCTATGGTTATAAGGGACATGGGGATGACGTAGGTATTCAAAACTTATTTATAGTGTGTCTGTTTCGAGTATGACGTCTTGGATAAACTTAGTAATTATAATAATTTTAAGTAAGTTAAGTAAGCGGGGGCGGGATGATTTGAACGTACACCGCGAGGACTGGTTCGAGGTGGCGCACGACAGAAAAACGTGGAAGGACTTGGGGGAGGCCTTTGCTGAACAGTGGGACACAATAGGCTAGGGGAAAAAAAGTAAGTTAAGTATCTATCGACCGTGAGCCTAAATAGGCTACTGAAATCATGTTACTTTAATGCAGAATTGGTATTTGACTAAAAAAAGGTAATTAGTCTGTCAGATAGATTTTATAAAAACAGTGAATATTTTTTTCTTTTATCAAATCAAAAAATACGAAGACAGCGTTATACGCATTAAAGATGCTGCATCGTATTTAAGTGTGGGGTTGTAACGTCACTTGTCAGTGAAACGTGCATTGAGACGTGAAGTTACACAAGATTTCAAGTCACTGTATCGTTTCCATTTTGTTTACGTACAATAAAAGCAAATACATGTTCAATATTTTTTGAAAAACTATTTTTAAGTAACTTACTTTGAAATATATTACCGTTGACTTTATAAATAGATTCTACAATTTGTTTTTACTGATAAAAAACAAGGTTGTCATCCGATCGGCTTAGCTCGAGTTTGACTTAGTCCTAAAAATTTGGACGGCGTGTAGAAGACAGAGGTGTATCAAGCTGCATTTTATATCAAATAGGTACTTATGTCTACTGGCCCTAGAGCTGTGAAAAAAAGCAAAATTTTAAACCAACACGGTCAAAAGATACATACAGTTTCTCAGCCGGAAGTTTTCGACACTCGCAAGGGAAACAAAACCTACAGGTTAGTGCCCCTGAAATTTTGAAATTTGGTGCGATTCAACGTCTCATAAACACATATAAAGTAAAAATTGCAAAAACCATGATTTGTTTCATCACATCGCCCATTGAAATTATTAATTTTACCAAAAAAAATTAAAACCGACTTCAACAGCAACGGCACTAAAAATAAACTGATATTATCATATCGGCTAGATACTGATTGAAGTTGATGCCAAACCAGCAAGTTGAATTATTCTTTATTATTTATTTTCTAAGGGTAAAATTGAGAAACCTCCTCCTTTTTGAAGTCGGTTATGAAGAACGCTTAATGCAGATTTGATTTTCTTTAGTAGGTATATTTAATTTTGTATGGCACCTTCAGTATTGCTAGTTGGACTCGCACTTTCCCGGTTATTTTTCAGTTACTTAGTTAAATTATAAGAAACGCACCAACAGAACTAAGATAAGGTTATGATAGTCCCCATTTCTGTGTCAAGTTGAGTTTAATGTGACAATGAAATAAATGTGTATTTTCTTTGTGTCAGAACCAGTTACTAAATTACCTACTTAGTCTTAAGAATAGATAGTAGTATTACCTACTACTGTCAAATTAGAGAAATAATTTTGTATGCTAAAATACTTTATTTGCATAGAAATAGGTACATTTTTTTGCTGTTTTATTATTAGTTACGCAAATTAAATATTGCAAAACTATTTCCGTGATTTTTTAAAGCGAACCAATAAATGTTTTTGTTAAATATGGTTTGCATGAAGTTTTAGTTTTCTGTGACATTTTTTTGCGCCTTTAAATAATCTTTTAATGCCTGACAGTTTACTCATAGCAACTGTACCAGACGTATATTGTCGTTCGTTATCAAGTTTTAGGTAGGGATATTTAAAGAATTCCGACGTCCGTTATGGCCGAGGTGTCCGGCCACGGCGGCTACTATGACATCAGTCAACTACGCAGGACGTATTATAGTGCACAAGCGTGTGCGTAAACACAGGTGCACTCTCTGTTCTTTTACTCTCATAGCCCGATGGGAAAGCAATCCGACCCGGCCGGAGAGAGATCAGGCGCACAACCCACATTTTTACGTGCCTTTTGAAACACGGCAGCTGTGGTATTTTATTTCTTAACCGCTGAATATTCGAAAAGTTGGTGCGCCCCGTGAAATCGAGACCTTTGACTTGGCAGTCTTATGGTGTTGCCACTAGGCTATCACAGCTTTGTCTTCAACGGCCGAAGTAGACGTGTAGTGGCAGTTCCTACACGCCTATCGGGAGGGGATACTCGCCAATCTCGCGCTGGTCAAGGCCTGCTAGGGGCGCGGGAAATATAAAAGCCATGCAGATAGTAGGTACTAATGCTGCATAAAACAAAACCTAAATTTCTTATAGTAAGGTTAGGTTTTGGTTAGGTTTTGTGAGGGATAGCCAGAATAGAGTTCCTTAGGGATAACCGGGATAGAGTTCCCGGGGGATGGCCGGGACATAGTTCCCGAGAAATAACTGGGAAAGAGTTCCCAAGGGGTAATCGGGATAAGGTTCCCGAGGGATAGCCGGGATAAGGTTCCCGAGGGATAGCCGGGCTAGGGTTCCCGTGGGATAGCCGGGATAGAGTTCCCGAGGGATAACTGGGACAGAGTTCCCGTGGGATAGCCGGGATAAGGTTCCCGAGGGACAGCCGGGATAGGGTTCCCGTGGGATAGCCGGGATAGAGTTCCCGAGGGATAACTAAGACAGAGTTCCCGTGGGATAGCCGAGATAAAGTTCTTTAGCGATAACCGGGATAAGGTTCCCGAGGGATAGCCGGGATAGAGTTCCCGAAGGATAACTGGGGCAAAGTTCCCATGGGATAGCTGGGATAGGGTTTCCGTGGGATAGCCGGGATAGGGTTCCCGAGGGATAGCCGGGATAGGGTTCCCGTGGGATACCCGGGATAGAGTTCCCGAGGGATAGCCGGGATAGAGTTCCCGAGGGATAACTGGGACAGAGTTCCCGTGGGATAGCCGGGATAGAGTTCCTTAGGGATAACCGGGATAAGGTTCCCGTGGGATAGCCGGGATAAAGTTCTTTAGGGATAACCGGGATAAGGTTCCCGAGGGATAGCCGGGATAGAGTTCCCGAGGGATAACTGGGACAGAGTTCCCGTGGGATAGCCGGGATAAGGTTCCCGAGGGATAGCCGGGACAGAGTTCCCGAGGGATAGCCGGGATAAGGTTCCCGAGGGATAGCCGGGATAAGGTTCCCGAGGGATAGCCGGGATAGAGTTCCCGAGGGATAGCCGGGATCGGGTTCCCGAGGGATAACCGGGATAGAGTTCCCGAGGGATAGCCGGGATAGAGTTCTCGAGGGATAGCCGGGATAAAGTTCCCGAGGGATAACTGGGACAGAGTTCCCGTGGGATAGCCGGGTAAGGTTCCCGAGGGATAGCCGGGATAAGGTTCCCGAGGGATAGCCGGGATAAGGTTCCCGAGGGATAGCCGGGATAGAGTTCCCGAGGGATAGCCAGGATAGAGTTCCCGAGGGATAACTGGGACAGAGTTCCCGTGGGATAGCTGGGATAAGGTTCCCGAGGGATAGCCGGGATAGAGTTCCCGAGGGATAACTGGGACAGAGTTCCCGTGGGATAGCCGGGATACGGTTCCCGAGGGATAACTGGGACAAAGTTCCCGTGGGATAGCCGGGTAAGGTTCCCGAGGGATAGCCGGGATAAGGTTCCCGAGGGATAGCCGGGATAGAGTTCTCGAGGGATAGCCAGGATAGAGTTCCCGAGGGATAACTGGGACAGAGTTCCAGTGGGATAGCTGGGATAAGGTTCCCGAGGGATAGCCGGGATAGAGTTCCCGAGGGATAACTGGGACAGAGTTCCCGTGGGATAGCCGGGATACGGTTCCCGAGGGATAGCCGGGATAGGGTTCCCGAGGAATAGCCGGGATACGGTTCCCGAGGGATAGCCGGGATAGGGTTCCTGTGGGATAGCCGGGATAGAGTTCCCGAGGGATAACGGGGACAGAGTTCCTGTGGGATGGCCGGGATAAGGTTCCCGAGGGATAGCCGGGATAGAGTTCCCGAGGGATAGCCGGGATAGAGTTCCCGAGGGATAACTGGGACAGAGTTCCCGTGGGATAGCCGGGATAGAGTTCCCGAGGGATAGCCGGGATAGAGTTCCTGAGGGATAACTGGGACAGAGTTCCCGTGGGAAGGCCGAGATAGAGTTCCCGAGGGATAACTGGGACAGAGTTCCCATGGGATAGCCGGGATAGGGTTCCCGTGGGATAGCCGGGATAAGTTCCCGAGGGATAGCCGGGATAGAGTTCCCGAGGGATAGCCGGGATAGCGTTCCCGAGGGATAACCGGGATAGAGTTCCCGAGGGATAGCCGGGATAGAGTTCCTGAGGGATAGCCGGGATAAAGTTCCCGAGGGATAGCCGGGATAGAGTTCCCGAGGGATAGCCGGGATAGAGTTCCCGTGGGATAACTGGGACAGAGTTCCCGTGGGATAGCCGGGATAAGGTTCCCGAGGGACAGCCGGGATAGGGTTCCCGTGGGATAGCCGGGATAGAGTTCCCGAGGGATAACTAAGACAGAGTTCCCGTGGGATAGCCGAGATAAAGTTCCCGAGGGATAGCCGGGATAGAGTTCCCGAGGGATAACTGGGACAGAGTTCCCGTGGGATAGCCGGGATACGGTTCCCGAGGGATAACTGGGACAGAGTTCCCGTGGGATAGCCGGGTAAGGTTCCCGAGGGATAGCCGGGATAAGGTTCCCGAGGGATAGCCGGGATAAGGTTCCCGAGGGATAGCCGGGATAGAGTTCTCGAGGGATAGCCAGGATAGAGTTCCCGAGGGATAACTGGGACAGAGTTCCAGTGGGATAGCTGGGATAAGGTTCCCGAGGGATAGCCGGGATAGAGTTCCCGAGGGATAACTGGGACAGAGTTCCCGTGGGATAGCCGGGATACGGTTCCCGAGGGATAGCCGGGATAGGGTTCCCGAGGGATAGCCGGGATACGGTTCCCGAGGGATAGCCGGGATAGGGTTCCTGTGGGATAGCCGGGATAGAGTTCCCGAGGGATAACGGGGACAGAGTTCCTGTGGGATGGCCGGGATAAGGTTCCCGAGGGATAGCCGGGATAGAGTTCCCGAGGGATAGCCGGGATAGAGTTCCCGAGGGATAACTGGGACAGAGTTCCCGTGGGATAGCCGGGATAGAGTTCCCGTGGGATAGCCGGGATAAGTTCCCGAGGGATAGCCGGGATAGAGTTCCCGAGGGATAGCCGGGATAGCGTTCCCGAGGGATAACCGGGATAGAGTTCCCGAGGGATAGCCGGGATAGAGTTTCTGAGGGATAGCCGGGATAAAGTTCCCGAGGGATAGCCGGGATAGAGTTCCCGAGGGATAACTGGGACAGAGTTCCCGTGGGATAGCCGGGATACGGTTCCCGAGGGATAGCCGGGATAGGGTGCCCGAGGGATAGCCGGGATAGGGTTCCTGTGGGATAGCCGGGATAAGTTCCCGAGGGATAGCCGGGATAGAGTTCCCGAGGGATAGCCGGGATAGCGTTCCCGAGGGATAACCGGGATAGAGTTCCCGAGGGATAGCCGGGATAGAGTTCCTGAGGGATAGCCGGGATAAAGTTCCCGAGGGATAGCCGGGATAGAGTTCCCGAGGGATAACTGGGACAGAGTTCCCGTGGGATAGCCGGGATACGGTTCCCGAGGGATAGCCGGGATAGGGTGCCCGAGGGATAGCCGGGATAGGGTTCCTGTGGGATAGCTGGGATAGAGTTCCCGAGGGATAACGGGGACAGAGTTCCCGTGGGATAGCCGGGATAGAGTTCCCGAGGGATAACTGGGACAGAGTTCCCGTGGGATAGCCGGGATAAGGTTCCCGAGGGATAGCCGGGATAGAGTTCCCGAGGGATAGCCGGGATAGAGTTCCCGAGGGATAACTGGGACAGAGTTCCCGTGGGAAGGCCGAGATAGAGTTCCCGAGGGATAACTGGGACAGAGTTCCCGTGGGATAGCCGGGATAGGGTTCCCGTGGGATAGCCGGGATAGGGTTCCCGTGGGATAGCTGGGATAAGGTTCCCGTGGGATAGCCGGGATAGGGTTCCCGAGGGATAGCTGGGATAGGGTTCCCGAGGGATAGACGGGATAAGGTTCCCGAGGGATAACCCAAACCTGACTATAACCTAACCCAAACCTAACCCAAACCTAACCTAAACCTATTTCTACATTGTCTCTGCACTAAGTGGACCGTAACACTTTTCAAGCGAAAGCATGAAAAGCGCTTAGCGTTGTTGCGTCATTTACCCTGCAATCAAATGTCTAAAGTGACTCAGAAAGAGTACTTTTGTAGCTGACTCTACCGCAATTAACATTTATATTCTGTTTTATTACAGATGCCTCCAAACTTATCGGACACGCTACTCCCGGACTCCACTCCTAGGAAGCTGTCGCGGACTCCGTCGCTCCAGTCGTGCAGCAGTGGCGCCGAGCAGTGCTCCTGCGATGAAGTTAGCTACGGTATAGGTTACTACACAAAATTTGTGCTTGTTTTATTGTAGATAGATGAATAACGCAATATGGAATTGGAATTTCCCTTCGTGAGATAAGGCACATAGTAATTAACTTTATTTTTTTTTGTACACTATACTTCTATAAGGGTACACACTTTAATGCCTAACCTTGCCGACTAAACCTTAACTTAAAAATAAAAAAGAGCCTAACGCACTGCCCACCCGGAACAGCGCAGACCCTGCCATTTACTTTTTAGTACACTAAAACCGAAACTCATCTGTAAACGAATCGATTTTTTCGTATTGTATCCTAAACAACATCATAAAATAATAACGTGATCCAATCATGAATTTGCTAGACCAAACAAATTTTAGGTCTTCATTATCAGTAACAAAATATCCTAAAAAACTGTACCTTTTTTTTTAATGCTCCCAATCCGCTGTGGATTAGATAACATTTCGGATATATTTGTAAGAATATCATCATTTACTCCTTTTTCATTAATAACGTTCCTCATTCCTTTTGTATACAATTCATCCATCTCTTCTTTTGCCTTCCCCTTCCTCTCCATCAACATTTACTGAGTTCAATAGTTCTAATGAGTTTCGTTTCCAGGAGACGCGATTTTCTCATGCTTCGTGGTGGCGCCGCATGTGGTGAGCGTGTGGCGAGCCACCTGGGGCCTGATGGAGCTGCAGCCGCGCATGTTTCCCTTCGCACAGACCTACCTGCTCGGGATCGTTATACATGTCTGCTTTGCCGTGGCTAGGTGGGTTGAGGCCAAGATAATAAAAATAAGGTTTTATTGGAGTATTTCTCCTCAGGCATTTTCAACGTTATTGAGAAATCTTAGAGATTGGAGTGACTTTTGATAGCACTGTGTGGTAAAAGGCACCACTCAAATGACAACTGAGCACAACGTTCAGGCATAGGAGAAAAATGTCGAACTTAGACATAATTTGTGATCCACAAATTATTTCTAAGTTCGGGCGTCTTTAAGTATTTGATACCTCTGACTAGAAAAATTTAATATCGTATTGAAAAAATCGTGAACCAAATGTTGGTAAATACAGCTAGGAACTAGCGCGTAAAGTGTTAATAAATAACAATACTAAAACCGATGTAGTCGTTGAAAAGTGGGTTACAAAGAGAAACACTTGGCCCTGACCCTTTTTAAGAAGAAACGCATGTGGTTATATTCTCCCAAGGTGCAACCTTCACTCAGTAATCCTATTACAACGGCAATGCCCTGTGTTTACGCGATTACTTTGCATCTTACAACAACTGCATAATATTATGTCATACAGTGTACCGTGAACAAATATCCTAAAATTACAAATACTTGCCGATAAGGCAAGTATTTGTAATTTTAGTATATTTGTGAAACCCATGCAAACATATGCTGTCTACATGAGTCTTAAGGGGAACTGGTAATTTGGTGAAGAGCGGTCACATTGTGAGACACTGCTTCTGTACTTAGGAACAAACAACTTCCATTCAACAGCCCTTACATACCAGACAATTTTCTACTTGAAGACCAAATTTTCTTTTGAAAATCGACAGGATTCATCAACATGCGTCAATCGGTATCTAAAATGTGACATTCTTCGCCTGGGATCAATTTAACTAGATTGCAGTTACTAAACTTCAGTTGTCTAGCACTCAAAACACAAGTTACTCTCGTATATTTTATTTGAGTCTACATGGCGTTGTAGGAATGTTGAAGAATATTAACATATTAAAGTTCAGTTCCGTATTGAGTGCACCATCAAATGTATCGAAAAGATTGCTTGACCTCTTAAGTCTCCACCAGATCCCGCCTCTTATCCCGATCCACCGGTGCTTGGAGCGACCCTGACGGCGGCGCATGCGCTTGGCTGAGAGAGAGAATCATCTCACGCGTGTACACCTACATCTTCATCCTGAGCAACATCATGCAGTGGCGCGGCGGCTGGGGACTCCTCGACATGTTTGTAGATAAAGTTCTGCCTGATGTGGATGATCCTCATAGGTAAGTAAGAAATACTTACATAATTTATTTATTTATTTATTAAAACTTAATCTACCATTACAGGTTGAGAAACCTAATGCGATAGCTAAGCTTACATTTATAATAATTACTATTTAAATAACACAATGACAACAAACTACACAAACATAACTTATACCTAAAACAACACAATCTTATAATTATAACAATGTAATCTTTATAGAAATTCACTTAAGTAATAAAATTAACAATACATACAACAACAAAACATACATAAATTAACACTATTTGTTGCTTTCGTAACATACTATACAGGGTTACTGGTAATTCGACGTATATCCGTCAGGGGCTGATAAAGGGGGCCAAATGCAACAAATTGAACCCCCCATATGTATGGCCGAAATTCAATAGTATTCGAGATATTTGAATTTTAAGGGTTTTTCGATATTTACCCAAAATTTGACATTTAAATCCAAATAAAAAAAAAACTACACATTTGAATGGGTACCATTAAAAATCATGTTGTAGCTAGCACTTCAATTAAGCTATGGACATAGTTAAAACTACTTAATTTAACAAAATAATTAAAATAATGAACGATATATGAATAACATCTTACCAATATTTTCATTTTACGCTTCAAAAATATTGCCTCCTCACAAAAATTTCTATGACATTAATCGTAAAAATAACTAGAAAAACTTGCCTATTCTGTAAGCTTTCCAAAAAGGTATAAAAATCAATTTTAAAATACATAATTCGTGGCATGGCATGTGTTTGAACCGGCGCGGGGAGAGAATTTGTATTTGTATGAAATAAAATGCATGCAAAAATGTACGTCAAATTTTATTAAAAAACTTACACATCTTGTTCAAAATGAGCCCCTCTATTACGAATGCAAGTTCGAATTCTTTTCCTTACTTCGGTTTTCGTCACTCTTGATGAAAACGTTGTTCTCATCTGTTGCGCCGCGTTTATTATTCGCTGTCGAAGTTCTTCCGACTGAATTTATTGGGGTCACATAAACTAATTCCTTCATATGACCCCAGACGTAAAAATCAAGTGGTGTGATATCAGGGCTTCGTGCTGGCCACGGAATTGCCTCTCCTCCCAATCCATCGGTTTGGAAATCTCTCATCTAGCCACTGTCGGACAGTAATCCGGTAATGTGCTGGGCACCCATCATGTTGAAACATGAGGTTGTTTTTTATTTCTTCGGGAACATCCGCCAACAAATCGTCTAGGTTTTTGTTTCTCAAAAACTCCTCGTAATTTGCGCCGTTCAAATTTTGGGGCAAGAAATGAGGGCCCACCAAATAATTATCAACGACACCCATCCATACGTTCAGGGCAAAACTCATTTGCGACGCAGTTTCTTTTAGTTTTTTTTTATTCCTGCCTGCTTTAGGTGCCCAAAAATGTAAGTTATGGCAATTCATTATACCATCCCGGTCAAATCAAACGTATGCTCCCCCACCCTCACAACCCGCCCCATCACGAAGAATTCCGCCAGTAAAATCGGTTGTTTTAGCAAGGATCATACACTAAAACACACATTATTTCTCTTCCCGCGCCATTTCAAACACATGCCATGCCACGAATTATGTATTTTAAAATTTATTTTTATACCTTTTTGGAAAGCTTACAGAATAGGCAAGTTTTTCTAGTTATTTTTACGATTAATGTCATAGAAATTTTTGTGAGGAGGCAATATTTTTGAAGCGTAAAATGAAAATATTGGTAAGATGTTATTCATATATCGTTCATTATTTTAATTATTTTGTTAAATTAAGTAGTTTTAACTATGTCCATAGCTTAATTGAAGTGCTAGCTACAACATGATTTTTAATAGTACCCATTCAAATGTGTAGTTTTTTTTTTATTTGGATTTAAATGTCAAATTTTGGGTAAATATCGAAAAACCCTTAAAATTCAAATATCTCGAATACTATTGAATTTCGGCCATACATATGGGGGGTTCAATTTGTTGCATTTGGCCCCCTTTATCAGCCCCTGACGGATATACGTCGAATTACCAGTAACCCTGTATATAAAATTAATGTTATAAGGTGACTAAAGCAACACGAAAATATATCTAACCTATCCTGAACACTATTTATGATACGAATTGCTTGCGTGAGGGGTGCTTTAGCCAGCAGATTGGTTCTGGCAGTTGGTATAGCCAGCAGTGGCCATAATATTCGTTCAAAATCAAATCAAAAGTCATTTATTCGAATTACCCTCCAATGTACAAAAGTAGGTACTTTTTGAACGTCAAGCTTCAAGTAAATTATGTCAATAAAATTTATTTACTTTGATATTAAAATTTAAAAGGATAATTAATCAAAAAAATTGTAAACAACAACAAATTAAACTTATTACGTAGTAGTTTTTCCAATATATAAATAGGTACATAACCATACATACCTACATAATCCAGGAAGCTTAAAAAACTGTTTTGAAACGAGTTAACATTGTTTACTATATTATTATTTAAATTATGATTTTATTAACCTAATAAAACCAAAACTGCCTATAACTGAATAGTTAAAAAACAAAAAAAAAACCGCTTAAATGATGAGTTTGATAGAGTTAAACTCTTTTTTTTTTTGCTAATGGGAGAAAAGCATTTTCGTTTCCACCTTTCTTTTTAGAGGATTTTACCATTATTTTTCTATTATGTACCTACTTCTTGTATTTCTCTGCACCACTCTATGGCTGACTGGTAGTGAATGCCTCAGGCGTTCAGTGCACCATTGTACGGGTGTACTACGCCAAATCGAATAACAAATAATCGAATATCAAATGATCGAACACTATACATCGAACGTCTAAATACTCGAACGTTCATAATATCGAATGGTTATTAAATCGAACATTCAATACATCGAGTGTTCAAAATGTCGAATGTTTGTTTGATCGAGCGTTCAACGCATCCCACATTCATCCTATTAAAAGGTCAGTATATTTTTTTAAGAATATAAGAAAAACACAAAATTTACTAATAATACACGTTTTAATTTTTAACTATTATTTTTTAAAGGAAAATTTTATAATTTTGTGTGAATTGCTATTGCACGGAGAAACTCTAATATATCCATGTTGTTTTTATTATTTAATATTTTTTGAATCGCATTATCATCCCTTTTGCTTTTTTTTTGTGGAGTAGGTCTTCCCAATCCCGCGTTTATCTTTTCAATTGTCCTATTTGTTACAGCTTGCTCTTTAACTAAAAACTCTATGGTAGCATAAAGACCCCGTTTGTGCTTATCAAGCAACGTGTTCCATCTTCTGTGCCATCCTTCAATGTTGTTTTGAGTTCTAGGAAAACCCAGTGTATTATTTTGAAACACAGACCACAGGGCAGGTGGAAACATAGGTGATGAGCGTGATATGAGTAATTTATTATTTCCCGTCTCATGAGAATGCATATTTCCCCAAACATAGTATTTTCCAAACCAGTTGGTGATATCATTTGCCTCATTGGGTAACACTTCTTCTCTCAATTTATCGAAAGCATCTGGTATCTCTTCTTGGGGTAAATAAGCAAGTGCGATAATGTGTCTTAACTTGACAGCAAACTCGGCATCCTGGCCATATTTGCTTTGCAAACCATTTTGTTGAATTTGACGCCATACATTTTGGCCTAAGTGGAATAGACAGCATTTGTGTTGCGCATCAGAAAATTCTTGTTTTACACCATTAATGACTGCCATCTCGAAATCTGTCATTATTACTCGTGGGTTCAATTCGATACCATATTCTAGAGCATATGCCTTAAGTGCTTGAAAAAAGTACAAGTAACAATTTAGCGTCTTCTTCGTTAGAAAAGCATATACTAAAGGTACGAAATAACGGTCTGTACCCGTGTCCACCAAACCATGTACACTATATATTTGTCTAAGAAGAAGACGCTAAATTGTTACTTGTACTTTTTTCAAGCACTTAAGGCATATGCTCTAGAATATGGTATCGAATTGAACCCACGAGTAATAATGACAGATTTCGAGATGGCAGTCATTAATGGTGTAAAACAAGAATTTTCTGATGCGCAACACAAATGCTGTCTATTCCACTTAGGCCAAAATGTATGGCGTCAAATTCAACAAAATGGTTTGCAAAGCAAATATGGCCAGGATGCCGAGTTTGCTGTCAAGTTAAGACACATTATCGCACTTGCTTATTTACCCCAAGAAGAGATACCAGATGCTTTCGATAAATTGAGAGAAGAAGTGTTACCCAATGAGGCAAATGATATCACCAACTGGTTTGGAAAATACTATGTTTGGGGAAATATGCATTCTCATGAGACGGGAAATAATAAATTACTCATATCACGCTCATCACCTATGTTTCCACCTGCCCTGTGGTCTGTGTTTCAAAATAATACACTGGGTTTTCCTAGAACTCAAAACAACATTGAAGGATGGCACAGAAGATGGAACACGTTGCTTGATAAGCACAAACGGGGTCTTTATGCTACCATAGAGTTTTTAGTTAAAGAGCAAGCTGTAACAAATAGGACAATTGAAAAGATAAACGCGGGATTGGGAAGACCTACTCCACAAAAAAAAAGCAAAAGGGATGATAATGCGATTCAAAAAATATTAAATAATAAAAACAACATGGATATATTAGAGTTTCTCCGTGCAATAGCAATTCACACAAAATTATAAAATTTTCCTTTAAAAAATAATAGTTAAAAATTAAAACGTGTATTATTAGTAAATTTTGTGTTTTTCTTATATTCTTAAAAAATATACTGACCTTTTAATAGGATGAATGTGGGATGCGTTGAACGCTCGATCAAACAAACATTCGACATTTTGAACACTCGATGTATTGAATGTTCGATTTAATAACCATTCGATATTATGAACGTTCGAGTATTTAGACGTTCGATGTATAGTGTTCGATCATTTGATATTCGATTATTTGTTATTCGATTTGGCGTAGTACACCCCCATTGGGTACATTATTTGTGTAAGAAGCATACATACTCGGATCGTAAATGTAAAAGAAAGACGCGGTGAAGGGTGGACGCTGTCTATAAAAAATTTGACATTCAAAAAGTGTAGCATTGTAGCCTAATTTAAATACATGACTTTCGATTTTAAAATAAATAAATACAAGCACCTACCACCAATCCATACATTATAAATCACCCCTATCCTTCCCCGTTTTTCCCATAACACTAACCACACTTTTCTCTTGCAGGCCAGTACTAATAGCAACTTTAACGATAACATTCTTCGTGGCCATATCACTGCTGCGCGCGGCGCGCAACCTCCTTGCGTCTCCATACTTCTTGGTGACTGACGGCAAGGAGCCCACCTATATCTTCTCTACTAGGTTTAAGACTTCTGTAAGTATTTACTTGTTTAAATATAATATTTATTTTCTTTTAAGATTAATTAGTTAAAAGCTGGTTAGAATGTAACAAAAAAGTTTATTAGTTTATTTTCTAAAAATGTTTTTTTTTCTGCTAATCAAAGTCACATTTTTACGTGCCTTCTGAAAATCGGAAAAGAATATACAGTTCCATTTTTAAATGATATAACGGTTTACTCACGCGTATTTATCGGGATAGCCCGACTAGTTTCGGACCTAACCGGAGTGCTTAATCATGAGCTGACGCGGCGGCGGGGTCGCAAGTCGAACTCAGTTCTATCATTTAAGTATGAATCATCGTTACGAAAGTTATTATAAAAATACAGTTCCACCTCCTAATACGCAGTCCAGTGATCTTGTACCTACCTTATCAGAGTTATCACAAATAAATCGGCCAAGTGCGATTCGGACTGGCGCACGAAGGGTTCCGTACTATCAATAATGGAAAATCACGTTTGTTGTAATTAGTATACTTACTAATCAAATATTCAAGTTTCTACGCGTTTATTAAGATCGAGTAAATATTACGTTTATTGTATGAGGACCCCTTAATATTTCATTTCTTTTTTTTGTGGGTTTATAGCGGCAACGGAAATACATAATTTGTGAAAATTTCAGCTTTCTAGTTATCACGGTTTATGAGTTACAGCCTGGAGACAGACAGACAGATAGCGTAGGCTTAATAATAGGGTTCCGTTTTACTCTTTGAGTACGGAACCCTAACAATGCTCACATCGTCGTAAGCATGGCCATGAAGGTAATCACACGATAAATCATGTCCACTAGGGCTGCAAAGTGCGGACTTCCTAACGGTCACTTTAAGTGCCATCACTATAACATTGACCGTTGAACTCTATTACGAATGATATTGAGATGTATTAAGAGTGTTAGTGAAAATTTGAAGATTTAATATTAGAAGGTAATTGAAATAAATAAATATTCCACGGCTTTCACATAATGCCATCTAGTGTCAAACTAGCAGAGCTTATATTACGAGTACTAGACAACTAATACATACTTATATGTTTCTAAGTACATACAAATTATAGATAATTAACACCCAGGCACAGAACAAATGTTCGTGCTCATCATACAAAGATTTGTTCTGTGTGGTAATAGAACCCACGACCTCCGACGTAGCAGTCAGGGTTACTATAATAACCACTAGACTAACAGGTCCGTCGAAGAAATATACTTACTATAATATTTGATTACAAAAAAATACATAGTCATAATTAATGTTCTTATATGAAAATCGCTAATTAGCTATTTCGCTATCATCATCACCATCGTTAATACGATGCCAAGCCTACCTCACACACACAACATTTGTGACCGAATATCAAATCGAGAGCTGCCATTAACGTACAATTCGAAATTCGTTTATCATTACGAAACTATCATTATTATTTGTGCTGGTGTTTGGCCCTTCTGTTACAGCACAAATAACCCGCAGTTCTTGAGCCACTTCAAACAATATCGGACATAATGGTTATTTTGTCCCTATTATAATTATTTTTAAGAAATAATCTCCTTAAAGATAAAACTTTGTTTTTAGCTAAATTTATAGTCAGCCGTCGATAGACTCCCGGTAACCCCCGGTAAATACACGCTCATCATGAGTTGTGCCTACGTTATCAGATCGGAAAAGATACAGTAGAGATAACGTGACCAGACGTCACATTTTGAACGAGACTGTCCCTTTTTACAACTACGAGTCCCTGTGTCCCCGAAATGAACAATGGGACACAAAATTGTCCCGTTTTCAGAAACCACGCGAAAATTTTAAATTCCCTTCGATTTCTTTCTCTAAAAAGCTTAAACAGTCGAATTAAGAAACCTCCTCCTTTTTAAAGTTGGTTAAAAAGACATTTTTTTCATTGATTACCTATTATTTAACCTAATAAACCAACGTCCCGTTTCGACTCAAAGAATAAATGGTCACGTTAAGTGGAGAGCATGTTGTATTGACGAACGGACCGAGTGTTGTTGATGAAATTAAAATGCTGTAGGTGGGCAGCCTTATCGCTGTTACGTATGGGCGTGGCTGTAGACATTAGCGCCACGCATCTTGGACTGCGTTCCAACCAGTTAGATCTGTACAGATTGGACTGCGGATTAAACTGTTGTGTCAGATAAGATTAAAACTGCAATCACGGTTCGGACAAGACTTTCATATCTCGCCAAACGTTCCGAACTTGCGTGAAAGATTTCAAGAGTTTGGACTGTAGTTTGAACTGGCGCTTGGAACGTTGTAACTTTTAAAAGTTTTTACGCAGTGATAAGAAAAATGGACAATCGTTTGGTCATCATGTTGGCTGGCTTTGTAGTTTAAAAACAGCCGAAAAAAACGACGACTGTGTGTAGTTAAATCTGTCTGGCTTTAGATAGGGATAGATAGAAAATTACTCTGTGGCGTACCTTGGGAGAGACCTATGTCCAGCAGTGGACTGCAACGGGCTGATGATGGTGATGATGACTAGAAAATTATTTCAGAGTGACTAGTCTGAAATAATTTTAGACCACCTGCTTATTTGGTGTGCTTAACCACGTCCTACTAAGCTAACACGAATTACGAAATGTAAAAATGCAAAGTTGTCTGCCAGCTAATGGAAGATATGACATTGCCATTATCAGGGCCGTTGCGGGATTTTGATTATCTGGCCTTCTGCAGAATGCTATAATTAAACTGACAGTGGCATGGGGCTAGCGTGACCGCACACGGCCGATAGAAAAATACAAGTACCGGGACCCTTAGAACCGATGGCTTTAAACCGTCCCATGTTTTAATGAGCCACTAAAATACACTATCTGGTATAATTTGAACCAGTAGCCATTCTGGTAGCGATAATATTATAGGGGTTTAAACTTCCTACATATTAAATTAATACACGAACTAATTGCTTTTTGGAAATTCAATTTACAAATGTTTAAATAAATCAAGTAATTTAAAGCTTTTTATTTAACGATATCGACACTGAAATAAATTAGTAAATTTCTAAGAGTTCTAACTAATTTAAAAGGCAACTATACATGTAAGTTTTCATACAAAATGGGTTTTGAAACCTAAAACTATTTTTAAAAGACGTAAAATGTGTTAAACTTTGTAGTAATCTGTAGTAATTTCCACAGCCTCATGCGCAGAAACAGTAGGTATATAAAATATTTTCGTCTTATCACGTTAAACATTGCACGTTTTATAAAAACGTGAATCAATCTTCATACGTATTTAGGAAGTACATACGAAGACATATCAGCAACATTAAGATACAAATAAGTAGGAGCCTTGAAGCCTTTTTTTTCCGTGGTGAAACGCTAATGACTTCAACCCACGCCGAGGGCACGGCGTGGGGATATGTCGGACTTCCACCAACTAAAAACACCCCGGGCCCCTTCTACTACCTAAGCCAGCGTCACGGGATCGCTCGCGCATGCTCTACGTGACCCTGCCTGAGGACCCTTGAAGCCTGCTGAAGTAAGCGTTTAGTGGCAATTAATACACGCTTACCGGGAGGAGAGACCCAAGTCCCTAAGTCACCTTAAGCATGTAGGAACAATTCTGCCATGATCTTATGTATATTGCGTTCCGTTTCTTAAAAGGAAAATAAATCCTCCTCCTTTGCTAATCGCCTTAAAATAATCTTTCAGTAATTTTTAGGGTTCTGCACTCAAAGAGTAAAACGGAGCCCTACAATTAAACCTCCGCTGTCTGTCTCTAGGCTGTAAAAATCCAGTCGATTCCACCTAGCTTATATTTAAGAAGATGACATGTAAAAGTGATAAAATTTATCCTCATATCATTTGTATCTCATAAATCATGATAGCTGAAGAAAGAAGAAACCTGAATTTTCACAAATGATGCGTTTCCGTTGCCGCTAGAACAACAAATACCAAAAATAAGAAAAATATTAAGGACCAACAACGGTAATTTTTAAGTAATGTTTACTCAATCTTAATAAACAGGTAGATAACAGACAAAAAAATAGTATACCTACAACAAACGTGATTTTCTATTATAGATGATAGTACGGAACCCTTCGTGCGCGAGTCTGACTCGCGCTTGACTCGGATTTTCGTGGTAGGAAGCCCTCAACGTGGATTAAAACAATTATTTTTGCATAAATGACATATCATTTTGAATAAGTCAATGCGTTAATCGCATTTAACGAGGAAAACCGATTTTATCGATAAGATAATTGACTAATTATGTCTCACGTAAATCAGATTGAATCAAACCAATGTTCAGCAATCCGAAGATCGACCTCGGAATCTCTGGTCAACGTTCAGAAAATGTAATACTAGCTTTTTAACACGGTTTTGTTTCCCTGAATATTGGTTATTTCGCACAAAATTGTATAAAAATGCACGAAAGAAAAAAATATCCAGAACGAGTTTCATTGGTATCATCAAAAATACGTTTCCAATATTTTTTGGAAATCTATCTGACGGACTAAGATTTTTTTAGTCAAATACCTAATTGTCGCGCTATAATTTTATTATCATAGTACTTCGGACATCTACTATACCTACTTTAGTTTTATGTCTTTTAATGTGACTTGCGCGTTCTACAAGGGACACCTGTAGAACCAGCAAGTCAGTTAATTACTGCCCAAATACTAAAGTAGTGGAAACAACGTTAACTAGAAATAGATTACCACAATCAGTTAGAATCACAATCAGTTTAGAGTGGCACATCAAGAGATGAGATACAACCGAATGTGTCTTAAACCAAAAGAAAAAGGAAAATCTTTTGAGAACAGAAAATAACCTATGACACTGTATTTGATCGCGATACGGAAATCAGACGTCACGGAACGCAGTGTGCCAAATAGAAGATGCACTATTTGCTAGCTGGTTAAAGACCTCTTATCTCAAACAAACTATCGAAGCATCGACATGAGTAGCGCAAGGATCATACGCACAAGCGTTTAGTCCAGAGCAAACAGTGGCTACGTCAGAGCGCGGGACGGGTGATAATGCAATTACTTGTAGTAATCTGACGGCGCGGAGCTTCGCACGGGCACTGTGAGTCGCGCGGCCGACATGCGAGGAAGCACCGCGGGGCTGGCCGACACGCTGGCGGGCGGCTCGCGCGCGCACGCCGCGCTGCTCGAGGGCGCGGACGCGCTCTTCGCGAGCCTCGTAGTAGCGCCCGCCGTCGTCACCTACTGGAAGTCCACGTGGACGCTCATGGACCTGTACGTGATGCCCGAGAGGCCGGTGGCCAGCGCCGCCGCCTGCGCCGCCTTCGGCCTCATCTGTGACTTGTTGTTTTCCGTGTTCCAAACGCAACTGAGCAAGCACCTTAACCCGGAGAAGGGCCGGCTGACTTACTACGTGCTGTCGCGGTTGTGTACGTGTGTGGCGGGCGCGGCGTGCGTGGGCGCGTGGCGCGGCGTGTGGAACCTGCTCAACGAGTGCACCGGCGACAGCGCGCGCACGCTGCTGTCCACCACGGCCGCGGCCACGCTGTCGCTGGCGGCGCTGCGCGCGCTCAGGAACATCTGCGCCGCGCCCTTCGCAGTGGCTGTGGACTCGCCACAAGACTACTTCGACGTGCCCACCATGTTCCGGACGGTTGGTACTATTTAGATCCGCACCAAAACCGCCAAAAATCCAAACATAAACTCCTACGATCATCAGACTTCACAGCGACCGAAGTTCTGTTCAGTCAAATTTTCTCGTAGCGATTAGAGGGAACTAGCTCAGACAGTTTGTTTAGGTGATATCCGTCAAACACTGCATGTATACCCATTCGACGCCCCTGTTCTATTTACCTACATTCACTTCGCGAGCGCAACTGAACTCCTAAAATGAACTGGATCCTGAACTATAACTCATCGTCCAGTAACTACCTTATGTACTAGGTCCGATTCAAATAAATTATAAGACGGCAAATTTTATCACAGCTGATTTCATTCCCTTCTGAATCAAACACTTTTTTTTGATTCAGATAGGAATTAAATCAGCTGTTCTTTCCAAATAATTGGAAGTCTCCAAGACTCCTTACTAGCTCCAAGGAAATGTTTAAATGGCCGGGTTTTCCTGGAACTTGTTGAAGGTTCATCGACCCTCACATTACACTCAACTTTACAAATAAACACAGATTAGACGAGTACTGTGAGTAATTGACACCTAGGATCAGCTGTGCAGTCATTCATACAAAGTTACGTGCGCATTGATACTTCAGCACAATCTCACGCTAATCTTTAGTAGTAAACACTAGGGTTAAAATATTCTGCAGGAATTTGTTAGTTCATAAAAATGGTCCATTTACTTTATTATAATTACTTAAATAGCAGATCATATTATAAAATCTCTACATAGACGATTGTGATGTGACAACTTAGACTGCTACCAAAATTAAAAAGGACTATTTAAAAACAACGGATGGGAGTTTTTGTGCACAAATGGGTATTTGACCGACTTGGATATTTAAAAAACTAATTAGTCCCTCAAATAGATTTTCAAAGAATATTGTACACGTATTTCTGATGTAATCGCATAAATAAAAATGAACGGCACAGTGAGTTGAAATCTCGTATGTCGTCACATCTTAGTGATTTTTTTACTGACAAGTGACGTTACTAGCCCCCACTTCCTTACAATTCACCATCTTTGATGTCCCTTACCTTCGTATTTTTATGTGATTTCATTAACTAATTAGGTTTTTAATCAAATTCTCGAATTGCACATATTTAAAATGTGTAAAGCCTGAATAGCCTATTAAAGACATGATATTAGATTAGTACGATATTCCAACAATAAAAATACCACATCTTTATAAAGACCTCTAATCTGGTTAAAAGTTGCTATAAAGTCCTTAATACAATTGACAAGTAACTCGTATTTCTCCCCTAATATCCACTTTACTTAAGTAGCGACCTGTCGATAAACAATGAACATGTGTTTAACTAATCGATATTCATTGTTTGTGTTTACTAGGTTCGCGTTGTAACCGAATTTAATAGCATATGACGTATAAATTATCAAAACATTAAGTAAACCTGTTCTTAATATACTTCTAAGAACAAGTAAGCAGGTTATATTTTTATTACTGACGAATATTTATTTCCTGATAGAAAATTATACAGAAAAAATTGTGTTTTGTTTTTCTGTTTTTGTTTATTTTGGTAAATTGGATATTGAATTATAAGTTCTATTTAATTATAAGCAAGAATATTTGTGGGGATGCATGGATGTTTGTTACTCTTTTACGCTCGAGCTGCTTAATCAATTTCGATAAAATTTGGGACTTAGTTCAGACAGCGTTAGTACCTACCTACTTTCCCTCTAAAGGAGAGTATTGTTTTTAAAGTTATAACCGATATTTGCGCGGGAAAAGCTATTCTAAAATAACACAAAAGTATGGTCTGTATTATATGGGTGACTTCGAAGTCGTGGGCAATATTTTAAACTAAGACACTATTAATGACACTAATTGCATTAGGGTTACTTTTACGCAAAAAAAGTAAGTAGTATCTCTAAGTTCCGCGCGGCCGTGGATGATGCGACGGCCGCGTTTAAATATTTTGATACTTTAGATCATTGACATTATCTGATTAGTTTTGTTTTTTTCTTTTTTTTTCAATAGTTATTTATTACGGTAGTATCTTACTTATTATTTGAGTATACATTTTATATACATTAGTTATATATATGTTATGGACCAAGTGATAAATGCGGGCAGTATACATAATGCCCCGGGCACTATGAATAATGCCCAGCAACATCGGGCCAAGTGATTAATTACTATCCTAACTTCATCACTATCACATCGCTCGGTCATTATTACATTGCGAAATGATAGTTTTCACCTCAATAAATATAGATTTTGACAAATAAAAAAAAAAAACCTAACCTCACCTAATTTAGGTTAGGTTAGGTTAGATTTTTTCTTTATTTCTTCCATAATTACGACCGGAATCAACATCGGAACTCAAACTCTTACGGTGTCCCCAATTGCAGCCATGGTTTATTTAGCGCTTGATACAACTTAAACATAGCATTAGTATCAAATTGCTCAACAATCATTTAGCAATATAATAATGACCGAGCGACACGATAATAATGAAGTTAAGATAGCAATTAATCACTTAGCCCGATGATGCTGGGCATTATTCATAGTGCCCGGGCATTATGTATACTGCCAAATTTATCACTTGGTCCATAACATATACATTACATATTTAATAACTAGGTAACTACCTACGTTATTATTTTTTTTAGGTAAAAATAGCCCTAACGCAATTAGTATCATTAATAGTGTCTTAGTTTAAAATATTGCCCACGATTACGAAGTCACCCGTATAGACTTCATATTCCTAGACTCACATGTAGGTTTCATAGTGCATGTCAAAATTTAAAGAGTTTTAATTACACAAAGGCAAGAACTTCGGCCCAAAACTCTGTGTTTTTAGCATTCATAATTTATTTCTGTTGATCTTATTTTACCCCAAAAGATATTTAATGTTGTAATAACACCACACTATACCTTTACATATATTGTATGGTCTACTCGTTCTACTACTGGTACTACTCTATTTTCTTTAATTTTCACCTAAATACACAAACCTTATTATGATAAAACTTTAATCACAATATTACAATTAGTCTTTGTTGTAACTTTGAATAATATAAATTTGTATAAAAATAACAAACATATAAATAAACCTGTTTTTTTTATCCAATAAATAATTAAATGAAATAAAAAAATATTTATTAAATGTAAGCTATTAAGTGGTACGTTTCGAAGGTCAAGATACAATGGACAGGACCCCACTCTTTACCGCTACCTGTGCTTATGATACGGGATAAGAAACGGCGCAACCAACTCCCCAGTAGAATGCTGTCATTTATTTTACAATAGGTATTGTAAAAACATACAAATACAATAAACCAAAGAGCTAGAAATTTCAAGTTTATACCGTTTTTACAGTGTGTATTTTGTTAATTGTATCTCTTGTTAATCTGATCGACGACTCATTATAATTTTCTTCTAATTTTGTCTCATTTATAATAGACTAGCGACCTATCCCAGCTTAGCACGGGTCCTTTTGAATCACTCTTTTAAAAAATGCTTCAAAATCCGTTGCGTACTTTTAAATTTAAGTGCTCTTACGGACGGACATCCACAGCGACTTTTTTATACTATTTAATGATGATAAGGGTAGTACCTAGTGTACCTACTCGAACCGTCCTCGCGGATATTAGCGATTAGAAATCTCTTAATTACATGGAAATGGCCTTATTTTCTATCCTGCCAGAAATTTAGACTTGTCACTTCCGTATAAATGAAGTGATCGGCGTTAACAATTAGAGAAATAATACTTACCAGTGACGCTGCAAAACTGTGTTTTTATCCAAGATTTTGACTAAAATTACCATACGTGTTCCAGGTTTTTAAGAGAAATTGAATTATTGAGGTTTTAATTGGTATACACATTCACAATTACAATTGTATCTTATGAGATGATACAAAGCCTTATTGATCTATAAACCTTCAATATCTTACATTGGAACCATGAATCCCCAAAGGCCAAGTGTAGCTTATACTTCGATTGCATTATTTTGACTTACAAAGTCTATTAAAAAGCTTTTCATTGCTTAATGAAATGTGACATTCCTTTGAAAGAGAAAAATTGAAAGATGAAAGGGAAGCCTTTGATCAAAATTATATAGTTGTGAATGTGTTTCGTTTTTTTTCTGAAATACACCACTCCTTACTCGGAGAAAGTTGTTAACTCTAAAGGTAAAAGGTAGTATTTTGACAGTGACCACAAATCAAATCAAAAGTGATTTATTAATAAGAATCAATTAGGCTACAATGTAGCACTTTTCGAACGTCAAAATTAAAATAGACAGCACCCCCATCGCCCACCCTTCACCGCTTCCTGTGCCTTTGGCACATATTTTTGTATCACGTATACCTCCTTAAAATTTATTAAAATACCTACTGGTTGCTTAGATCCTGACGATCTAGTATATAGCTGTATACAAACGGCTACAAAGCTATAGTCATTATTATCACCTAAGCCACTCCGAGACAGTCAAATCATCTGACCCAAGCACAGATTGATCTAAGTACCACATAAATTGTTTGAGCCAACTACAAAATTTGTAAATTTTGTTTCGGTCAAACCAATTTCTTTTACCGTCCCATTCAACGCGGTATTGTCGGAGATGACGATATATTTTTCGACGCCTTGTAAAATGTTATCTTATAGTTATATGTATAAGTTTAGTTTTAAATGTAACATTGTATATTAACAGAACAGCAGAGACACGATGCTGTACATACTGGACTGCGTGTTCTCGGTGGCCGTGGTGGGGTCGCTGGTGGTGTTCGTGTGGCGCGGCTCCTGGGCGCTGCTCGACATCTTCCTCTTCCCCGATGACAAGAGCAAGTCGTGTTGGACGTCGCTGGTGAGTTGCTGAGCTTTGATTTTATTGTTTCAGTAATTTGGGTGTTAGTTCGATTCTAGACCAAAAGGCATGTAAAGTTTTTCGGTGGGTATAAATCCAAAACCCAGTCTATGTTCGGTATAAGATTCAACAGGAATAAGATAACTTGGTTGCTGAAAATGCAAGAGCTTGGATGGAGTATAGGCAAAAAAAGAACTAAAAACCTGTGTAAAATTGTTTGGATTCATTTAGGACTAGGAACTAGAGGAATCAATGTTTACGTGAACCTTACGTAAACATTGATTCCCCTAGTTCCCAGTTCTCTAGTTCCCTTTATTTTGAAAGGGAAGGTAGAGTTATCACAGTTTTATTGTCTTCTACTATTTAGAGCGTTTTCACATGATCCGGTAATGGCATAAGTAAAAATGTGAATGAAAGACAGACGCACATGACAATGCCATATGTTTGACTTTCTCCGATATCGTATCGTCGTCCGTTATCGATATCGGATCGGATAATGTGAAGACACGGTACTTATATTAAAATTCCTAATATTTAAAAAGAATATAAAAATAATTTAATTATAGTTTGGCCACAACAGCTGTACCGCGCCTTAGGTATGCGCGGTGAGGTGGGGGCCGGGAAAAAAAGTGCACGAGTTCACATGAGATTCATTTTGTCGGATAGATCTTACGATATCAGTTTACTGTTCTACAAGCACGACAATATTAAATTATTTAATTGAGGTTAATTATTTAATTTGAAATCAATTAAATAAGAATACCTAAATATTTCACTTCGTTTAACTATATATTATGTATTTTACTTATTTAGTTAAATATTAATGAAATATAGTCAGATTTAACTGAGTTTATTTCAAATCAGGGCTTGGTTTACAAAAAAAAATAATTTATTGAATGCCGTAAACAATTTATTCAATATGTCTTAACATTACGAGATATCGCAAGAACCATTTCTGAATATGAATCTCATGTGTTTCTGATATAGACAGTTCGATCTGAATTTGAATTTGAATTCGAATTTGACACTAGCGAACAGACAAATCGCATTGGCCGATGCTTCCACCTTCTCGCCCCGCGCCTTCCTAAGGCGCGGTACAGCGGTAATGGTCAAGCTATAACTATTTACTTATTTAACATCATTCACTTTCATTAGATTTGAGAAAAATAATATTTTGAAAACCATCTCCAAAACTTAGAGTAAGATTATGAGTAATACACCAGCGGTTAGCTGACTCAGAGATGGGCATTCATGACTCTTTCATACAGAGAATAAGCATTGATCATTGAGACTGATAAATCTTATTTAATTTAATAAAATCGTTAACAAAAGCGAACATTTTCCGCATATGGGTCATTATGCGTAGCTATTGAGTCAGTGACCACTTAGGTACGTTAGGTACGCAATTGGGTCTTCCTCTCGCTCGTCTTGCGTCCCCCAGTAGCCGTGTTGTGCCGCGTTATTATTGGATTTTAACTCAACGCGAATTAGGACGTAGGTACAGATTGTAAGCACATTTGTAGGACTATTAGTAGTTTGAATTTTGGAGGTAAATTTTTAGTAGGAAGAATTAAATTGTCGGTAAATTTTTAGATATACAAAAAGCAGATTTACAAATTAGATAGCATATTTACTAAATAACCACTTAATACTCTTTAAGCGTGAATTAAATTATCCAACCATTCAAAGGTTAGTTACTCTGTAGCACATACTCGTAGTTCAATCATTTATAGGCAATTTGCAATAGAAAACATCGTTCAAACATGATAAGCAAACGCACACAACAACAAGAGTTCATCCTCCATCTATTACCATCTCAGAGGGCAAAGATCACATCAGTTTACTCAAAACAGCAACTCGTTCAATGCCACGTTGACATTGAGGGAATTGTCGCACGTGGGACGAACGTACGGACGGACCTCAAACACGCGTTTCACTAGCTAACAATAATTCCAACGTAACGAAAGCATTTACCTCATTAACCGTTCCTGAAACCTAGTTCATTTTGCACGCAAATTGGATAAACGGTTTTTCTGCTATTTTTAGGAGCTCCGTCAACTGTTCTCGTGATGGCTTCTTTTCCTTATTAGAGATGCTGGATGATTTAACGTCATTAGGAGTAATGCAGTCAGATATGTAATATAGGATTTCCTTAGCGGCTGGATTAACTGACGTTGTAAGATTAGACTTAATAGAATTATGAGTAACCGGTTCCTGGGAATATTTTTCTTGGGTAATGATACCTAGCATATCTGCTAAGATGACAGCTTCCATAATGTGGCTGCCTTGACTGTCATGGCTCTAATGGAATTATGACTATAAGTCGTTACTTTGTTCCTGGAAATATTTTTCATAGGTTACAATTCTTCTATAGTAGTATACCTACTATGATGACGAGAAGAATATCTTTTCTATAGAGCAAGATATTTCTTCCATAAAAATTTTACATTCAACTTAAAGCAGAGCATAGACTAGAGTAGAATAGTACAGAGCAACTCACATAGTTACCTAATATACCTAAATATTTGTAATTTCCCCGTTTGAGATTTTAGGATTAACTTTTATTACAAAAACATTATTTAATTTGCCTTTACTGGGATTTTCCAGTTACAGAATTTATACCGGTAAGACTATTGGTATAAGCATTAAAGTATAATCATATCAACAAGTAAATATTCTTAGTCCTCAAAAAGAATGGTCATTAAAAAGGATTTGCGGCTTTTTACAAACCAAACAGTGATTCATGTACATTTGCAAAATCTTTACTAATCTCTATAATCTTGTTGGTAACTGTTTATTTTACTTTATCTCCCAACAGTAGGTATTTATTAGTTTAGTTACCACTAGCTTGTTGCCAAGAACTAAGAAGAACTAATATTTTGGTTTAGGTTGGACTTTGACTAACAAAATTAATCAAATTGTATGAACAGACAGACAGAGCATCTATTGCCGCCTAAAAGTAATATTAATGCAATAGGACCACACAAATAATTGTACCAATTTAAACAGACCGTCATATCTAAATTAAATTTTCCGGGACCGACCTCTAAACCAAAAAGGAAATTAAATGGCAAATCCTGAATTTAAGCTCTATTCTCATTTTCTTTTTGCGTACACAGTCTGTTGGATAATTAGATAATTTAGTCATAATTGTGGACCCTATTAATAACATGGCATGTTCTTTGATTCAAAACGGTTTGATTCAAAACAAAACAGATTGGTTTATTAGGTTATGAGTAGTCAATAAAAAAAATGTCTTTTTAACCAACTTCAAAAAGAGAAGGTTCCTCAATTCGACTGTATAAGATTTTTTATGTTTTTTTGCGGACAACTTCGTAGTTTATGAACCGATTTTGATAATCCTTTTTCCGTTGGAAAGTAGACATATCCAAAGTCATCTCATGATAAGGAAGTCAGGATCTGATGATGGAATATACTACATACTAAAGAAAAGGAGGAGAATTTCAAATCTTCGCGCGGTTTCTGAAAACGGGACAATTTTGTGTCTCACAGTTCATTTCGGAGACACCGGGACTCGTAATAGTAAAAAAAGGGTCAGTCCTGTTCAAAACGGGACGTCTAGTCACGTTACCACGGCATATAACAATAGTACAAGTCTAAATTATTTAGGAAATTCTTTTATCTCCAGCTAAACACCTTGACATAACAAAGTACACATAGATATCATAGTGTCCATTCATAGGCCTCGTGCTTCTAACTCACCACATTATTTATGACCTGGCAATGGATCCCTGTGATCCTATCATACAATGGAAAATGTTCCATCCTCATTCAGTGTCCTTAACAGAGTTTAACGATATATTCTCGACCTTGGTTACTACTTAACGAAGAATGGCAAAAGATCGTAAAAATAAAAAAGGATGTGTTGGCCTACCCTGTTATATGAAGTACACGATTGTGAGTAGGGAATTCATATTTTGCCAGAATTGTCCATCCTTCTTTCTTTTTGAATAATTGAGGTTTCACTTTATGTTATGCACGTCCCCTGATCTACGCTAAAAACGAAATCAATGAACTTAGATGACAACAAAGGTTATCATTCACTAGAACCATCAAATACAAACTTACAGAGGATTTTATCCAGAGCCAATCCGCTTGAATCCTTGTTTTCGACGTAGAATCATGTCATAATCACTAAATGATGTAAAGAATATCATGGCATCTACGTAAAACCTATTGCGTATAAAGAATCCCTTTTCTTTCTTCTACCTTAAATATAACAGTTTTTCTTTTCATTTGGGAAAAATCAGAAAATCTTTGAGAACTAACTCTTTCCCTGATCTAGTCAACCTACACAACCCTTTTAGCCTGAACAAAATAAGTACATGGCCAGTAGCTACCAACATTAGATAACCATTTCTTTCTCTCCCTTCAACAGCCATAAAGTTAGACAACACAATCCGCGGTCTTTAAATGTTAATTCGTGATGTGTGATACTCCGTGGTCACGTTCTGTGGACTTTTCCAGACAGATAAGAATTTAGTCTTGTGACATTAATTGTATTATTAATTAGGGCCTGCGTACACACTTTTGGGCTCATTAATGACGTTAGCTTGGTAAATATACGTTCTGCATCGATCGATTAAACTATTATTTTTAGAGTTCCGCACCCAAAGGGTAAAACGGAACCCTATTACTAAGACTCCGCTGTCTGTCTGTCTCCAGGCAGTATGCTCATAAACCGTGATAGCTAGAAAGCTGAAATTTTCACAAATGATGTATTTCCGTTGCCGCTATAACAACATACACTAAAAATAAAAATAAAATATTAAAGGGGTCGCCATACAATATACGTAATTTTAAATCTTAATAAACAGACAGATTAACAGACTAAAAATGTGTATACCTACAAAAAACGTAATTTTCTGTTATAGATGATAGTACGGAACACTTCGTCCGCGAGTCTGACACGCACTTGGCCGGTTTTTTGGTTTTCTCTAATGGTGAATGATCAGGTTTGAATCGTGAATTGAGGCCATTTTGGGCACTATATTGTCATGTCATGACATGATGTGAGTTATTCATTAACAGTGGAACGTCATGGTTATATGAATGGTAATATGAATACTGAAATGTCATGGTTTCAGTCTGGTCAAATAAAATGGCAATGCATGCTCATGACGCGAGCACTATCGGAAAATTCGTAACGGGAATGAGGGACCTCCGAAATTTAGGCTCAAGTTGTGGAAGAGAGATGCCTCTTTATGCAGTTTGATTTTTAAAATGTGAAGATTAAAGAGAGATGGTGAATTTTACAAATGAGTCGGAAAACAACCACATAATTAGCGAAACTCAATATACCTATACTCCATTTGATCCGGTAATTAACTAAATGTCAACAATCTTGGTGTTACTTTTTATCCAAAAAAATAATTTATAATATAGATATTATTACTTAAAAATCAAATATCCTTAGTTCTTTAAAATCTGAATGTCTTTCAAGTTAAAAAACGTATTTTTTATTTCCCAAGATGACAGTTTGTACCTATACCTACAAGGCATACAAGAATTGTTTACTTTAAGTTAATAATAATAATAATAGCGGTCCGGACCGATTTCGGCCACGGCGGCTAGTGTTACTATGACACCAGCCAGCTACGCAGGACATATTATAGTGCACAAGCGTGTGCGCAAACACAGGTGCACTCTCTATTCCTTTTACTCTCATAGCCCGATGGGACGGTAATCCGACACGACCGGAGAGAGATCAGGCGCAGGACCCACATTTTTACGTGCCTTCCGAAACACGGAATCTGTGATATTTATTTCTTAAATGCACACAAACATTCGAAAAGTCGGTGCGCGTCGTGGGGATCGAACTCAAGACCTCTGACTTAGCAGTCCTACGGTCTTGCCACTAAGCTATCACAGCTTCAACTTTAACTTAATTACCTAAACAAATGGAGTATAAACCATGAAATATATTCTTTTAGAACAGACTTTTTATGGCTTATTTTACGAACTGGCATTTAGGCAATAACCGTAGTCTAGTAAAGTCTAGTACTTGTATCACAAAAAGTGTTTTGAATTTTCTAAAAAGAAAAAAGCCAGCAACATTCTATTTAAGTTGTTACCTATTAATAAACTATCTCTATGTCGCTGGGGTGTTTCCACTCCAAACATTCGTTCTATTTAAATCTTTGTTGACATATCACTAAAGATATTTACTAGGCTTAAGGTGCAGAGCCTTTATTATAAGATTTGTGTCTGACGACACACGTTTTATTGCCAGATAAGGAAATGTTATACATATTTACTTTAGCTTTAACAGGCGCCGTCTTTAATACCCAGTAATTTGATTTGTTTATGTATTGTAAAAATGAAGCCTGTCATTAAAATTTGAATTGCGCAGCTGACTTTTGTAAATAAATAGGCCTTCTTGTGAATTGGAAGTACTCATGACTTGTATGTTTTAGTCGGGAAACTACATTTTTAACTGAAAAGATATGGTCGATTATGAATTGTTGCCATCACGTGTTATTGTATAAACACTGCTTTGTGAGAAAACTCTTAGTTTACGGTAGTTTTCATGTGCCTGCTACGAGGTAAAAAGGCATAACTTCAGATTATGTAATTGACAACTTGGCAACTCCTGTTGTTACCTAAATATCCTAAAGACATGCAAGCAGGTTTTGACTCATCAAAAAACCTGCATCTTTTTAAATTAGACTGCTACCACTGTGCAAACGACTCACACAACACGGTGTGGGCGTACAGCGCCATCTCTTATCCACAACCGCAAGTCTTACTAAGAATTAATCCGAACACAGGTTTTGACCGTACTCATCAGCATGGAAATTAGCATATCTCCTATACATTGTATATCCTACATTCATCTACTTTTGTCAACAGGTCGTAGGTTACGCAGTTGTAATAGTGACGTTCGCGCTCCAAGCGCCGGTGCGCTGGGCCGCCGCCCGGCTGCACGGCGCGCCGCGACTGCTGCTCGCCGACGTGTACCACCTCATCTCCTTCGTCGCCACTGTCAACGTGTGGCGCGGCGTGTGGGGCTTGCTTGATATTTATTTCTTTCCTGGTAAGCCTTTTTCTTATCCGGGACGATCCTCATGGAGTTTCTACACCCTGGGGAAGACGGAGAGGCGTGCCTGACTCCTACCGGCCAAAACCACCTAAGTGCTTTGCCCGGAACGGGAATGCAACGCAAACTACTGCGATTTCCTGGTTGGCCTGGGTAATCCCGGGTTGTTATCCCATTATACTTTATTAGATATAGACTTTATTTCCTTTCTGAATTCTATTGAGAATTTTGCGGCTCCACTCATCCTCTTGTTTTGTTAATCACTAATTCACTAATGCTCAACGTTGAAACTTGGCTAGATAATATAAAAGCCTAATGGGTTGAAATGCTTCTATTGACAAAACTGGAAAACAAAAAACCATTCATTGAGTTCTCACCTCTGATTCAATTTTTAGGATTCCCATCCAAACTCAATCGACATTGATACCAATCAACAAAACTCAATCGCATGAGTTGACTTTTATTTCAATACTACATAGTTACGTAGTACATATCGGTTTTAAACGTTCCTATCATGTTTACAGAATCACCAAAGCTCAGTAACTGGGGCTCCCACATCGTCAGCCTCACGCTGCTCATACTCCTGAACTGCTCGAACTCCGTCATCGTTCGAGGAGTGTACATTGATGCAGAGGAGCCGGCAGGGGAGTGCGTCGTGTTCCCCTGCCACTATCTACGGCTCTTCTTCCACAAAGAACGCACCAAGAAGAGGCACAGAAGAGCGCTGCAGGCAGCTGCGGCCGCCGGCAGAAAGCCAGAAGATGCTAGTCTACCCTTACAGATGCCAGAAGAGAAAGTCTAGTACAAGACTTCGAAGTTATGACGTTGAGATATGAACTGTTGATACGTTTGGTAGCCCAGTGACGCGTGATCAGTTTTTGTGTGTTAGAGTGGACTTTTAAGTATTGTTTTATTTTTTACGACCTGGAAAATATTCAAAAGGCTTGTTGTAAGAGTTTAAAGTGTTGTAAACGTCACGTTTGTTTTAAAGGCTAGTTTTTTTGCCTATCTTAAGGGCTTTATGTACCCTACGTCGAGATTGACCAGAAACTATTATAATGTGATATAGTTTCTTTAAAAAGTTCAAAGTAAGATTAATGTTTTCGTTGTTTAAAAACTGATAGATATAAAAACTTTTTAAATTATATTTTTAATTATCTACAAACTTAACGCTGTAACTTCGAACAATTTATAATTAGGACGTTATTTTTTTATTGTGAAAATAATGTTGTAGTTATTTGTACAATTGTTGTATGTAGTTTTTTAGTGATGCATATTAAAAGTACATAAATCATTGTTTTTAAGCAAAAAGTAAGTGCACGCACACGAAACCGTAGAAGGCGGGTGATATCAAAATCATGTTATACTTTCATACATTTACGTATTGTATTAAAACGTATAATTAGTCTCAAAGGATAGAAAAGTCTGTAGTGTGCGTATTCTCTTAAATAAAACTACCTCTATCTTCGTTTTTATTTTAGTACATTCTCCTTGTTTACATAAAAATAAACTGTATTTTTCTTTTTTGTTCGTAAAATTAAACGTCATCTGAATTTGAAAATGGAACGGAAACATACCACGCATTTTTTTGACATAAGATGTTTTTTAATTGTCTATTATCAAAAGTAAACGTTCATAAATATACTGTGCTACAAGGATCTTTTGACACGAGACCAAAATCGGAACTAATTCCGTCATTTATGAAAAGCTAACACTTTTTAAAGATAGTGAAGTTGTTTCTTGTTGCGAATATGCTCACCAACGTGTGAATGTCATCCACGTGCTAAAAGATCCTTGTAGCTCTATCTCAGAAAGTGCCTTGTCATAGCAGTTATTAGATAAGGTGAATATATTAAAATATCATGTTTCTTTTATATCACGTAAAATGTAATGTAAAGTTAAGTATTCGTTCTAAGTCAAACTATTAAGGTCTTTATTAGTTTGTAAAAGAAAATATGTAAATATGGAACAATAAAGTTGTAAAATAAGTAATTGTAAGCGCTGTTGAACGAAACATAATAAACGTATTGATATTTTATCTTTGTTTTATTAATAACTCAGTTATTGAATTAAATTGATTATTACGATTTACGATGTACCGCGATATGAAACTGGCGTAGAGTAGAGATAGTGGTTTGGTCTTCGTACCCTAGCACAAAGAGACCTAAAATTAATAGAGGTCCTATTAAAATTACTAATAAATGTAGATTATTTATGTGAAAAAGTGTTATTTTTTAAAATTTCGTTTCGTAGCATTTTACCGTAGCGCCGTTACGGATAGCTCGTAGCTCTTTTTTATGGAAACTCCTTTGGAAGTCTTACGACTAAGTTCCAGAACTTACTGTCTTACTCTACGACCAGAAAATCACTACGAAACAGCATACAAATTGCTAAATAATGTCAAAACTGTGCAATAAGTAGAAATAGCTTCTCTGAATATTAGACCAAGGTATCTAGAACCAAGATAAATGAGTTATATAAGTCAAATATAATTAAGTAGGTTTATTGCGGTATAATAGCATAGTTATAATAGCATTGGGGAATGATGATAATGATGGCCACTAAGTCACAAAAATGAAGGGCATCAACGCGAACAACGTCGCAGATATGATGCAAAGTAAATATTTGTTAAACAAATGAAAATTCTTAAATAAGCTCTGAATTCCATTGTTTTTAATTAAAATTAGACTTCGCGTAAGCAGGCCGACCAACCGACGGCCACTGGTGGCCAGCGACATTTTTCATATTATTTGTATAGATGCGGCGCACACCTGAAGCTGGCGGCGGCCACTCGCGACAGCAGTGTCCGCCATCAAAAATATGTGTAAAGTACGTTATTGTGGCTTTCGCTGGCCACCAGTGGCCGTGGTCGGTGGCCCGTTTGCGTTAAGCTTAATTGTATCGTTTTTCATGTCATTCATTATATCGAATAGTAAAGCGCAGACCAAACAAACACCGCCCTATAAATCAGTCTGTATACCACATTTATAACAACTTCATTGAAAAAATCCCGCTATCTCGTTTCAATTAAACGCTCTCAATCAATGAAATTTATTGAATTAAATACGGGTGCATGCAAACTATCAAGCAATTATAATTATTCATATTACCAGTTAATTATGTGTCTCCGGTCGGCAAAACAGAAATACCTCCGGAGTCCAGAATCTATTTATATTCTTCGGAAGAAAACCAAGGGTCCTCGCCCTTATTCAAACCTAGCATAACCGGTGGAAAACACACCCTTATGTCATTTACTATAGAGTTGAAATTACCATGGCATAAGGTTACATTCATTGAGACAATGGTGATAAGTTATCGCGCAATTTACATGGTTTATTACATATTCTTACGAATTGTTTTGTTTTACAACTGGATTTGCTTACACGAAAACAAGGCATTTTCATAAATAATTTTCTTTGCTATAAATGACAAAAAATCTACTGGGTAATGCCTAGTATTCAGTTGGTTAGTGGTTGGGTTGTTAAATGTTAGGTAAATATGTTTTAGGATTACAAAACGTTATACAAATTGAACCTAATGTCAGTATAACATAAATACCTTTTTTACTTGTAAATCTTTAGATAAAACAGTTAAGTACAGCTTCGAAAATAACAATAGCGAAATACCCAGTCCTTTTTATCGTTATTAATCTTTTTATGATTATTTTCCGTCCATATTTCGGCAAATGTTCTAGAAAACACAGTTAAATAAGAATGAGTGTATCATTCTAAATTTTCCAAATTAACAACAATTACTTAATTGGTAGGATTCCACAGACAAACATAACATAATATTTGTGCAGTAATAGTACCTACCGCGTCGCGTTTTAACTTATAAATATTGTTATACAGGGTGTAACGAAAATGCGCTTTCATATTTCAATACTTCGATTCTACGCATAGCTCTGAACATCTTAGCTAAGGAAAGTAAGGAGGTAAACATATAAAAATAACATTTAGATCAATTATGATCAGATTATGGGCCAACCACCAATTTTCGCAGTGGTAGAAGCGTGATAGAGCAACTACACGGCATAGAGCAACGTTTCTTTCCAGAACTGCAATAATATAAGGTACTTTAAGAGATATCAGATAAGATTTTGTTTTACAAGACTTTTTTTGTAAATCGTCTATAGTTTTTTCAAAAGAAATTTGGTAAGTTTAGAACTTAAAATATAACATGCATTATTGTAACACCCTGTAGACATGTTATTATTGTGTTAAGTATACTTACTTTATCTTACATGGACATAGCATGAGACAATGTTTGTGTCTGGACGTATGCACACAATTCTTAATTATAATAATTAACTTGCTAATGACTACACGTGGTTTCTTTTATACGTATTTTTATACAAATCACAGGATTAATCACCTATTAAATTAAATGTGATGTGATAGAGTTCATTTCGCGATTCGAGAAACAGATAATTTTACCTTTTGTTGATATGGAAAAGTAAATTAATATTTCATTATACACTGTATGCAATAATATTTTCATGTAGCATTTGAAACAATTTAATGTGGAAATATTGGACTGTTTTAAGTTACCAAATTGTCGTTTCACAAAATTAAACTTTGTTTTGCTACCTTGATGTCGTATTGTATAAGGACCTAGAACCTAAAATCTTTCTAAATTAAACAAAATCAATTCCATAAAAACTCTCGAAACACATTTTAAACAACAAAACGCACAGTTCACATATTTACATTAATTTATTAAGACCTTAATTACAAAAATACGTTACAAAATATGAATTTAAAAGCACAATAGTATCAAAATCGTACAGTGAAGTCGGTGTATCCCCGCCTCGCGACGTACTCCCAGTTGGTGAGGTCACACTTCTCAATCTTGCAGCCGGGAGAACCTGTGGTACTCAGCCAGTCGATCCTGGAAAAGCAGATTAATAATCTCAATTAAAGTAGTCTAAAAATCGCAATAGACAGAGGTTTGGAAGCAGAAGGGGTTATCCAGTAGTGGGGGGCCTTTATCCAGCAGTGGAATCTTGTATACCAATTTTATCGAAGCTTTTTCTAATACTTTTATTTTCCATAGTTGTGCAGTATTTGATTTAAAATGATTGATCTTCGTGCTTCATCGACATGTATTATTTGTGATTTGTAATTTTATAACGATGTTTTATTGACTAATAATGCCCCTTCTTACTAAAAATAGACCTGCTGCGGGGAGATCCATCCGTTGTATTATTCAACAAAAGCTTTTGGTCTACACTTTTTTATTTGTTTGGCACTGACAATAACCAAATTACGCGGACGACGACTGTTTATTTTTGACACAGACTTATTGCATACAAACTGACAGAATCCGGAACAATACGCTATCAACATTATTGATTGGATTGATTCCAATTCGTAATTAACAAGTAAACATCACTTTACTAATTACTGATGTAATTGGTAATAAACTTTGTAAGATTTAAGGGTCATTTGTAATTAGGTAATTCAGTTTTAATACCCTGTCTGGCGCTAACTTGACGTGATTTCTATAGTTTTTCGCTTTTTTTGTTACTAAGTAGCTGTTGCTCGCAACTTCGCCCAGTCGGTTAAAAGTCTGAGTTATTCCAGAGTGTCAGCTTACTCCATACCAAATTTCATCAAGAGGGTTTAAGCATGAAAGAGAAAGAGCCTCCTAGCTCCCGGGAAGTACTACATACCCCTCCGAATTGGAGGGGAAGCGTAATGCATTTTTCCCAGTGGGTACAAAAAAAGGGAGAGACACTGCTCTATGTTCTATAATGTGTTGTTAAGCTTCTACAACTAGATAAGGCTCAAAATCTACTCATAGCATATAAGTCGTTCTTTAAAACTCAATTTTAACATTAGGACAATGTTCATATCATTTTGGAGCGTTTTTGTTCCGATTTATATGTCTAGACTTTCATACAATTTTCTCTAAATACTTACATATGATCCAGCTGTGCCTTGGTCCCCTGTATCTTGCCGACGATGGTCCCTTTCTTGGAGTTCTTCACCCAGCCGCCGACACCGAGCTGTTCCGCCAATTCCTTGCAGTACTTCGTGAAATAGCAACCTGAGAAGTTGCAATAAAACTTTAAAAGTATTACTTTAAATATGAGATTGTGGTTTTGTTGGCCTTGCGAAATCAACGCAATTAGGCTACAATGTAGTACTTTTTGAACGTCATTTATAAATTATAGACAGCACCCTATCGGCCACCCTTCACCGCTTCCTATGCTATTGCTGCGGGAGAAGAAACGGCGCTACAAACTCCCTAGCAGTTCTATTAAAGGATTTGTGTGTACGAAATAATAATATTCAAGCAAGTACTAATACTGAAATCTGTAATCGCTACCCGCAATATGTGAGCATTGATCACCAGGATTATTTTTTTTATAAAAACGACTCTCGCACTAAGGAATTTAATTCTTCTATCGCAGGGGGTTTCATAGACATTTAATTCACATGCACAAAGACACCCAGACCCAGAACAAGCATCTGTGGATCTCGCAAATTCTTGTCCTACGCAGGGATCGAATCCAAGAAGAGGCAATTGGCGTGGTGACCTGTACCTCTCGGCTATCCAGTCAATATTAACAATGCTCATTCTTTTCTGCATATACAGCAAGACGCCAACGTCCATCAGTGGTAAATATTATCAAGCTGGTATAATACCAGCTTAGTTAGATACAAAAAGTTCACAAATTTTCTAATTTATATTGGTACGTAAATTCGTCAAGAGTCTTATACTACGAAGGAAGCAAAGACACAGTGCATTTGTTATACGCAACGCCTTGGAGACACATTCGATCATCTATTATCTCAATAAATATTATTATAATGTTTTATTAATAATCTTATAATCACCTATCTCTTTTATGATATACTGTAATTTTATGATCATCTGTTAGCGTCAATATTTTAATGAGTCTATTTTTATGTGGTTATTAAATAAATTGGCAACTTTTCTTCCTCGCTTCATTAATTAGAAAAATCTTGATGGATCATATTGTAATTAAAATTTGACAAAAGAGGTCCGTTGCTATCTACCTACCTAGGTTACAATATAATTAGAGTACAATAAAACCTATATTAAGTGTACAATTTTCCACCTTCTCAGTAAATTCTGTACAATTTTGTACGAAATTTAAATTGACAGTGGAAATGAAGATGATTTAGGAAGACTGCATTTTTATGTATTTCTGAACTTGTTTGTGGCAATTTCCTACAAACTTATTTTTTATAGGTATGATTGTTTAGTAACTATCTTGCTACATAGATTTGTAGCAAGTGTATTTGTGAGTATGGGTGTTTGGATGTTCGTTACTCTTTCTAGCTCATATTGCTGAAGCAATTTTAATAAAATTTGGTATGGAGTTAGCTAGCCTCTTGGATTAACACTATACATACTTTTTAACCGACTGCGTCAGAGGCTGTTGAGGAATGTTTTTGCAGATATAACAGACAAGTATTCACGCGGGCGAAGTAGCTGGCTACGGTTAGTACTGTATATGTATATGTTTATAAAAAACCCCATTTCACACATACATTATCGCTGATTTCACGTCCAAATCGCCCATTGACATCGACCTACATGCATTCTAATTATACCGAGTTGACTGATTAGCTCTCACTATAGATCAGCTGTCCAATTCATGGTTATTTATACGTTGATTTCTAATTGACAGGATTTTAATGTCTTATTAGTAACATCTAGGTATAAGAGCAGTAGGTATAGACTAAATGAACTTCAACTCTATGAGATATTGAATAGTTTTACTTTAATTGACTTGTTGAAGACAAAAAAATGTGCTTATTACAAAACTAGGATAAAAACGTGTTTTCTGGTTAGTAAAGTTTCTACTTTCAAGCAAGTTATGTGCAAAGTGATGATAATTTTAATTCCTTAAATGAAAGAAAAATCTTTTCAGAAGTTTGAAAGATTTTACTTTGGTTTAGGAAAAAGATGATTTGAAAAAGATATCAAACTTTCAAGGATTACTTGAAATAAATGAAATACATGAGTTGATCCTGGTATAATTATTTATAATTGTAAAAAAATATATTTTTCTGAATCACATTTTTTTCTATTATTATGATCAATATACCTTGGACCTGTCCATAGACCTCAAATTCCACAGCAGCCAACGCATTCGGATCATCGGCACCCATCACAAAAAAATAAACTTTTATTATCAACAAAAAAAAACTAAAATATTTTTTGTATTTTTCACAGCACGACACTATAAAAAGAGACTTGTTTTCAGCGTATATCGCGCCCAAACTGAACCCGCCCGCCCAAGTGCCAATACTACGCCGCCCGCCCTAGTTCATGTGTATTTATTTATACAGTTTCAAGTGTACGTATTATTTATGATCGTAATACAGATAAAGTGCTGAATTTAAGATGATTGGACCAATCAGGCTATTAAGGTAGGTCGTAAAATTTTATAAGCTTTTGAATGTATGGAAATCAACTTCTTATTTAGTTTATGTTTTGATTTAAAGATATCAGTGTATCCATCAGTTACTGTATAATATATTCTAAAAGTACGTACATACTTTTTTTAAGTAGACGTTCCACTTCAAAAACTTATGTATCTACACCTGAGACATTTATCTCAAAATACACGTTAAACGTACCGAGAATCGATTTTTTTTTTAAGTTCTTTGTACTATGTAGTGTGATGATCTTGTCAGATATGCAGGTTACACGTGGCCAGAAATCGCAAAACACAGGGAGGTTTGAAAGGAGTACCAAAGAGGAGGTCTTTCAATCCAAAAAAAAAATGTTGTTTTTCTGAAATATCTTCCATGCATCCTGAACGCAGACTCAGGCAGCTTAATCAAACCTTTCTTTTCCTTATAAAACCGGTACAATTTGTGTTCTCCTTTAATTGAAGAAGCACAACCCAAATGTATACTTTTGTCTCTTTTGTCTTAGAATGTATCTTGCATTCTTTACTGGAGATCTTTAATATAAATAAATACATTTCCCAAAACGGTTATTAACGAATATTTCCCAGCCTTCCCATTCACATGGGCCCGTATCATTCATAATTCATCAGCATGAGCCTACAAAACGACTAGTACCGACCGTTGAAGAAGGAAGCTCCGCCCCAGGACATGGAGTGGTCTGTTCCGCAGACAATTACAATTACATGATTGCCCATTGATTGCACTAACAGCTTCCTAATAAAGTGTGCCGGTCAATGTGGGTGAAGGATTTAGTTGTATGAGGTCAGGTGGTGCTCGACTCCTAGGGTCTACTACCATTTGATGATATATGACTGTAAATTGTGGAAGAGAGATGCCGCTCTATTTGATGTGTGGTGTCTCGCTTTGGCAAAGTTTGTCTTGCTTTATGAAATGGTGGTTGGTCTCCTGGACTACGTTGTGGAGAGGTAACTGGCTTGATATATGTGAAGTGAGCAATCAGTAGATAATCGTATGGTTTTGCACCTACTTTACAAATTTCGATTACAAAAAGTTTGTATAGGACAAACAATTAAAAAAAAAACAATGTTGTCTAGGAGATAATTTATATTTGAAACTTCTTCTTCTTCTTTTTTTTGTTTTTGGCTCCTTCGTTAATGTTCGAAGATTTTGCCAATGTCAAGGTAGGAAATGACACTGTGGATCGGTAGGAAAAAAAAAAAAAAAAAAAAAAAGGCACTATGACTAAAAGCCGGTAATTATCGGAGTTGTTAGTGTTGAAAAAGGACAAAAACATTTTGTTAGCGCTAACAGCACAATGGGAAGAGCATAACACACAGGATAATGGAAAATAAATAGACAAAATCTAAGAATAGATTTAAGTAAAATAAATATACAAATGTGTTACAGGTGAATATGATTAATATGGATAAATTTAATCAGGATCTTTACCATGGGAGAATGAACTAGGGTTAATAGAAATGGGATATTGATTGGGCGGGGGATATCATTAGGAAGAAGGTCATAAAGAGGGGTGACCAGACGAGGACATGAAAAAAATAAGTGTTCTATTTGAAACTTGATTGGGCTTCGCCGAAACGTCAGTTGTATAACGTATTTAGCTGTCTGAATGGTATGTTTGCTGTTGAAAACAATTTGAAATCAATCATCACTGTAAATTTTTGGCTCACCATCTAGAAAGTTCTAAAAAATCTTGGCTTTGATGTTCTTGACGAAGTTAGTTTTTTTGAGTTAAAAATAAACAGTATTTAGAAGATAATATTTTCTGTAATCATATCGCTATAAATAAGACACATTACATTATTGAATTATTAACAATTAATTAATCTTTTAATTGCCATTATACATTCTATCGATTAATTTAAATGTTGCCGTCATGGTAGATTTGTTTTTTGATGTAAGTAGATAAAATAGCGACAAATTGTTTTTTAAATGTGATACTTGGACAATCAAAGACTCCAAAAGTCTTCGGCTACATGCATTTTATTTTAACAATTTTCATTTGTAATTTAATAACTATTCAAAGAATACACTTAAATTAATTCGACTTAAAAAAAATAATTTGAAGATAGAAGTTTAGATGAATGAATGGTGGTTTTGGTGTTAAGTAGGAGTCGCATTTAAATCATTAATTACTTTCTTAATTGCATTGTGCTCCCAGACCTCAGCTAATAATAACCTATCTTTTAAAAAGCTCCTGATCGTTTCCCAATCGGATATGTAATTACGTACAATAAGTGCTATTGATCGCAGTCAGGCGTTAACTATCCTTCGATGAAAAATCACGTTGTTACTCGGGTTACAGAAAATATTGTTGAGTTAAATTAATAATTAAATCAAGGAACATCATACAACACAACATCAACAACTAATTATTATTGTTATCCAACACTTTGAGATGAACTTCTTTCATTACAATTTAGTGTTTCCGAACAGCATAATATCTGTCAGCAGTGTCAAATACTAATCACTTGACGTTTACTTATTTACAAATTTCTGGAAACTGGCGTGTAGAACTTTATGGTATGGTCATAAAGTCTATATTCGGTTCTCTATGTATTGATTTAACTTTGCCTAAGAGTGCGAATTGTAATCATACACGAAGTTAGTAAAATCGGTACAGTTTATACGTTTTTATCTTTAAATTGTGTTTAGTACGAAAGCCGGCTTTCAAAGAGAAGTGTCGTGTGATACGTTAACGATTTATTGCAATAACTTATAAAATTACGTTTCTCTTGTCGAAAATCTTTTGAGTTTTTTTAAGCGAAGTTATTAAAAATCTTGTGTAAAATGTCTGTTTGTGATAGCGGGGATCTGAAATTAGATGCCGCTGTAAACAGTTGGCTGAAACATGACAAGGTACGTCTAGATTTCATTCATTATGGAAAATTTAAGCGTAACAAGGGATCTGCTTGCCCTTGATTTGTCACACACTTCGTATAATTGATCTTGTGCATACAATGTCAGACAAATACTGAATTATCTTTGATTTATAGTCTTGACTATTTCTGATTTTCTTTCAATCAATTGTCATTCATTTAAGTACACTGCAAATATTGGCAGTTGATCTATGATACTTGCTAAGTTGTTTTATTTTTTATCTATTCGACTAATGCACTTAATATTACTTATATTGGTAAAGATAAAAGCAGGAAATGTCCATTAAGAGCTTTTTATAGATAACAAAAATGAATGTGATAACTTAAAAGTGTCATAGTTATTATAACACTCAAGTTAATAAGTAGATAACTATCACATTAAGCTACGAAAAAAAACATTTACATTATCCATAAACTTTCCAATCTGAGGTCTAATTTCAAAATTAAAAACAAAACATACAATTCCATTTACAAACTCACTTTATGATAAACCCTTACATTTGCGCCAACCTAAAAAAAAAAATACTAAAAATTTAAAACTAACATTTTAAAAAGGTTTTACTTAAACAGATAAGTTACTACAATTATCTACTTTTTTGTTTGCCTTTTACACATAATTGCATCATTACATCTATTCTTGATCATCTACTAATATTATGTATATATTAAATACCTATATACATACAATAGTGTAATGATTCACACATTATAATAATATTTCTATTGATGTAGTATCTGTGTAAGTATTCATTTTCCTCGACCAATCTGGCCTTGACTTTCATTCTCCCTTTCCGATATCAGATTGGTGGCTTCATTAAAAGATAATAAGGTCCATTCATTGTTTTGTTGTTTTAATATACTAGCTGTGTACGGCAAAAATGAATCAAATGGAAATCAAATCAATCTTTGCTTGTGGTACATGAGTATGTGTGAAAATGTCTAAATACACATTTTGTAGTTTTATGCCGTCCTGTGTTATGGTACATTGTAGATTGTATGTTCTTTTTGTTACTACAGAAAAGGAGGAGGTTCTCAATTTGACCGTTTTTTTTGTATGTACTAATTATTTTGAAACAGTTTTGGGTGTTGTTAGAAGACCTCACTAAAGTTTCATTTCAATTTTATAATTGGTTAATAATCCTATGCATGCATAGAGAAAAAGCATGTAAATTTTCAATTAAACAAACTAAAGTTAATTTATCATACATACATCTATATCCATAAAACAATTTTTAGAATATTTACCATTGTTTTGCATTAGCACTAAAAACTATGAATATGAATGACCAGATGGTTGATCTTATTACTACATTGACTGCATAGACCGGGTAATCCATTGTGAACAGCATAAGTTTCTCACCGTTACTGGTCTTACATTTACCATTAATTTTAAGAGATGAATGAGTTCTAAGAAGTTAAAGAGACATCTCAACTAGTCCATACTCAATTCATACAGTTTTTTTTTTACCTAAAACTGGCAGACTTAATATTATTAAAAATCTACAACCAGTACACAATATTATTTCACCTAAAATGTGTAATAATATTATGCATACTCCTTACTAACATAATAATTCTTCATCCAGAACCCAGACACTCGTAAGGAGGTCCTAGATGCTATCTCCAACAAGCAATGGGACAAGCTGCGCGGCTCTATGCTGCAGCGCCTGAAGTTCGGCACGGCTGGCCTGCGCGGGCGCATGGGGGCCGGCTACAAGGCTATGAACGATGTTGTAGTGCTACAGACTGCACAGGTACGTAGTCATTTTTAGAAGGCAGATTGGTAAACATTTTCAAAATACTTCCAGGATTTCCTATTCTTCTCCAACTTGCAAGAGCCCTTGTGGTATACGTCATCAAGTCATCACTTTCTATGTCAGCCGCGGCCGTTTTAAAAGAAAAAGTAGTGAATATTTGGGGACCTATTTTAGCTCTTAAAGTAAGACTGTCCTAATTGTGGAAGCTAGACAGCAGACACACAGACACTACAAAGCGTGTAGCTCCCCCAGCTAACCAAAACCAGTGAAATGATTCTTAATGACAAATTTGGTATTATAAATCTACTTCATGCAGTCATTCCATGTAAAACACTGGTATTTGATGCATTCGGTAACAGTGTAAGTCAAGCCCAACATAGTTCTAAAAAATCTACGCAGATGATGAAAATTTTACTACAGGACGATGACCCCTTTATCGGTTTATGTCTATCTATCTATGTGAGTCACCCCCCAAAGGATTATAAAAAGCTTTAAAAATAATAAAACGATAAAATAGTTGCCCAATATCTAATCACATTACATATTTTACAAGCAAATTGCAGCTGACGAAATCTAATGAAAAAAAGACAACCGGCCAGTATGATGCAATGTTTTTAAATTCGGAGGAAACGATTGTCTGTTAATCTGATAGATAAAATAAGTAATACGTGTAAATTCGTATGTGATCTGATGTATGAATGAAATCAATTTGAATAATAACACTTTTATAGATAAGAGTGATTGATTAGATCGAAGACAGTTGTCTATTTCAAAGTTTTATCTGCCGATGTTGTTTTTATTTGTTTGGATTCAAGTTTTCGCAAATAATACTAACGATGACAATATGGCATTGAATTAAAGCGAAGTGAATAACCATGCCCAAAGCACGCAATTACACGCGTCCTGAACTTTTTCAACATTTTGACAAATTCTTCACTATTACATCATAAAGCTTACATTCCAATAACGTATTTTAAGTTAAGTTGGAGTTGGAAAGAAATCGGCAAAATGCAGGGCAGTGAATTTCTTAAAACACTCGTACAAAGACCTTAAAAGTATTGTAATAAACATTGTAAAATACTTTTTTTACAATTTAATTAAATTAAACTGTTACTTAACGATACTTAAGGACGACTAAAGAAACGATGGATAAATTGTTTGAAGGATTATATGGCTGCAAAGAGTGTTACTTGCGAGATGACGCCAGATAGGATCATGTCGAAGAAGTAGACATGCTGCACCGACCCCAAATAATAATTGGGATAAGGGCAGGGGAATGATGATGATGACTTAACAACTTTTTTACAATTCATATACTCGCGTATTTTTCTAGATAAATTTAAGTCTGTATTCGAGTGTCATAAAAAGGCCTGCTGTGGTACGCTCCACCAAGTAGATTCTGTACGCTGACCTTCATACATTTTCCTGTCCCATCTTTTTGTCTTTACTGACGAATCACGCGTTATTGATATGTTATAAATATATTGTGTTACTGTGGCTAACCGCGGGAGGTAATTAAGTCATTTATCTGTTATCTTATACGTTAATGCTCTTGACCTTCCACGTTGTTGATAATGACGTTTCCAAGCTGAGAATTTTGTCGATTGTCTGTAAGAATTATTTTGATGGAATTGGTCAAATGATATAGTTACGGTAAAATTGTAGTATTCTTGTATGGTATAGACCATACAAAAATATACCCTTCCTTCGTCCTGGGTGTACTATGCCAAATCCTCTATGGCAAGACACTTTTTCCCAGCAGTGGGGTATATAGTAACTTCTCAAATGTCATGAAATATTTTTAGAATATTTGGGAAAACTACAATAGGTACTACTAGTTTTCACAAAAACATCGTAACTAGCATCTACAGAAATGAGTCATTAATTCTTATTTTATAGCTAGCTTGCTGCTCTGTATTTTTAGACTTGTTTATAACGTGTGGCATCACATTTTCGTAAAATCTAGACATAAGAATTGCTTTGTGATCGGATTTTTTACTACATCGGCATCAGCTCAATCAGTTGAAGAATAATGAAAAAAATAAAATTAAAACCTTTCAGACGCTTCAAACGTTTCGTTAATCGACTTTTTGTATCTCTTAGCTGCTTTTGTCCCACTCTGACAGCACCTCTACTCGCCCTTTATCTCTCTCCCTCTCTCTATCTAGGATTGCGATAGGTCTCCACATACAAACGTCTATGTATGTGTAATATCTATGCACAAACGACGTTTTGCAAAAAAGGCAATCGTCAACAAAAAAAAAAAACATTTTCATACCAAATTGTTATCCACTGCCCAAAATTTTGAACGACAAAACTAACTTTCGAAATGAACTTCTATTCTTACATAAAACTGTTTATTACTATGCATAGAACGGTTATTTCAAATACTATCAGGACTCTGTTACTGAAACAGCTAAAACCAGGTCTGTTTATTCACGTTGTCTCTTCCTTTTCTATCCATCCACTGCAACAACTAAAACAGTCAAATAAAACCCACTAATTCAGTAACAAAGGGTCCATTCGCGACTGTATCGCAGTGACATTCGCGACGTCCGGCCACCAATTGCCCTAGCGGATGGGAGATGAATCTGTCCCTCAAATAACGAGCAAAAGCCCTTCACTCTACAATTGTTCCAGTCTACACATAATTGGTGATGTCGTTCACCTTGGTGCAAAAGAAATCTGGTTTGATGCAGTTTATTCGATCTTAGCGATTTATCTTTCGGATATTTGCATATGAAAACGAATCTTCCTTTTGTTTCTATACTAATTCTATCTGGCTCCAAAAATAGGACGTTATGTGGACTTGGAAAGGCCTGCCCCTTACTTAGCCCTTTCCGTGTCTCTAGATTTAGCCCCACGTTTTACGTAATATGACTGCACGGATAGCCGAATGGTATAGGTCATCACGCCAATTACCAGTGTGCACGACGTGTTGCGTATTCAATCCCCGTGCAGGACAAGTAAATTACCTGTGCCTTCAATACCTTGTAAACTAGTGTTAAGAGTTTATAGGAATCACTTAATGATAAAATATGTTGATTTTTATAGACAGGATACTTTCTTATCGATTATTAAAATATAATATATAAATATTTGGATTATCTAAGATAAGCTGCTGTCTCTCTCCGGAAAGTAAGATTTTATCTAACGTTTACGTGGCTATCTGCTAATCATTTTACTGTTACTCATTCAGTGATAAGCGTTTATTAATGACACTAAACCGCAACGTAAAAATTGACACGTATGCGTACACGAATCTTTTGACACGTGGATGACATTAAGATATAAAGATAGAGGCGTTGGTGTGCGTATACGCAACTATAGAGCTACAAAGATCTTTTGACACGTGGATGACATTAAAAAGAAGGCGTTGGTGTGTATATTTGTAATAAGAGACAACTCTCAACTGACTATCAAAAGTTTTTCAATGTTTTTCATATTCAGCATTGGTTCTTTTTTCGGACAAGTGCAGAAATATTCTTGTAGCACTGTATAGTGTTGTGTGTACATAAAATAAATCATTTGATGGAGTAAAGCCGTGTATGTCTGAACTTGCGACACCAAGAAGAACAAAAACAATCTTTAAATAAATTGATTTAGTTTATGATGCAGAATTATCTTTTTTAATCTGTCAAGTGTAATGATATCTTCTTAGTATCTATTGTTTTTAATGGTGTCATCATAGTAATAGCAACCTGATACCATTACCGTTTCCAATTACCATTGTGCGTAACGTGTCGCGGGTTCGATCCCCGCGTAGGACAAGAATTTGTGCAATCGACAAATGCTTGTTCTGAGTCAGGGTGTGCCTATGCATGTGAATTGAATATCTGTGAGACGCGCTGCGATACAAGCATAAAGTTTCTTAGTACTGGAGTCGTTTAAAAAAGTGTCTATAACTGAAATAGTCTCTTTGAAAATTGGTTTTAGTCCACCACGCTGTAAAACTAAAACTGTTTGTCTGATGTAAACCGGAACCACGAATCGTGAGCCGTGGAACATAAAATTTATGTTTGAAGTTAATAATATTGACCGCACGGATAGCCGAGCGGTATAGGTCACAACACTAATTAGTTATCACTGTGAGAAGTGTCGCGGTTCGATCCCCGCGTAGGACAAGAATTTGTGCGTTCCACAATGCTTGTTCTGAGTCTGGGTGTCTCTGTGCATGTAAATTTTACGTTCTGTAAAATCCCCGCGATACAAGCATTTGGAAATCACTTAGTGCGGGAGTATTTGTTTTTCTAATATTGTGACATCGTTTCTGGAAACTTTCCATTTTCGAACAAATCATATTAAAGCAAGTTTATAGGTACCTACAGTTCAATTAAATAAGAAACACAGATTTACATTTAAAATTCAAAAAACATTGTGGATAACTTTTCGTGGCGCTCTATTTTGATGAATAATGTTTTGTTTCAGGGTCTATGCTCGTACTTAAAGAAGGTCTGCAACCACAGTCAAATGCAAAATGGCGTCGTAATCGGCTTCGACGGCAGATACAACAGCAAGAGGTAATAAACTCTCTTCTCTATAACCCAATCGAAGAATAACCAATAGAAAAATCTATAACCTGTGTGTTTTGATGCAGTTCTTCTTTTTGAGCTGATGCTAGTATAGTAGATCATATTCTCAGCAAGAATAAGTTGCTGAACCTAAAAAGTTCTTGCGGCATGCACGTGAACGAACGATAAGGACACGCCAATTAGTAAGCTATGGTATCGAAGGGGTCTAAGATTCACTATTTTTATTTTATTTATTTATTTTGGGAAACAAACCGATACAATATATGGAATGAAGCTATACAAAAAAACCATACATAATCCAAAATAGTTTCAATTAAAGAAAAATAGTTTCAGTTAAAGAAAAATAGAGTATTATACCAACAACCCCATTTGCGACCAACTTCCTCAATCGATTTTCAACTTTTCAAACAGGCCACTGCAAGTCTTTCTCAAGCACCCTAAGCTTATTTAAATTTATCAAAAATCTGACTTGCCTAATTATGCAAATATTCCATTTTTCGCCTACCCCTACAACAAAAACCTTAGGTGCAGTATTAAAAGTAGCTTGTGCCAGTAGTAAAACATAACGTTTCCTGCAAAGTTACGTCATGTCTGTGATACATCGGTCAGCTAGCAATCAGTCGAATTGCTGTTGCGTCATTATGTACAGTCCACGCGGATATCCTAAAAGGTTAAATATAATTTACAGGTATATTTCGAATGTTGTGACTCAATTTGGGGTCGACTTATTAAATCATTTCATAGTATTTCGTATCATAAAATATGCATTTAAGTGGTCTGATTATGGGACTATAACATCGTCATAGCATCTCTTTTACAAAACTCGCGTTTGGGCCTTTTCTTCATAAAGTTGTAGAAGCAAGAAAGCTTTCCACGCTGTACCCCATTACGATTCTACATTATTAAGAAATGTTGGTAGATACCCTGTGATTTTGTCAAATTAAACCCCGGTTTCGGAAAAGCTGATCAATTGACTCTGCTGTCAAATCAACTGATCGCGACTGTGATTGTTTAACCATACAACTTACAACCAATTACAGAGCTTAACATGAGGTTCGACAGACGATGATTTTTTTGTTTTGATCAGCGTTTTAAAAAACCTGGGGTTAACTTAACAAAATTATCATTTTAGTATGACTTATTGCCTGACTCTACAACTGCGCAGGAGTCTCGCGTCGGCGGTAGTCGCGAATACTTATCAACTACATTCTATATCTTATCGTTGTGTCACCACAGGTCAATACCGTCTTAGACACAAATATTGTGATATTTCGTTAAATAATACAATTGTTATTTTTGTACTTTATATTATGTAGTAATGACGTTATAATATTCGTAATACTTAATAAATAGCTCAAAATAAATTCAAAATATAATTATTTCTTATTTTAGAGATCAAATAGGTCTTACTCGCGATGTAATTAACTATCATCGATATCGTAACTAACTTTAGTTTACCATGCTTTTTCCCTCTTGACGTTTCGGCCGAATTGCACCGACCGTGGTCACGGGTGTTCAAGTCATGAAAATTTAAAAACATATCTGCTATAAATAGGTATGAAAAGGTCTCTTTCACTTAAACGACAAACCTGGTATCCAAATTTTATTGAAGTTTTGTAGTAGCTTAAACTTCAAAAAAAGACAGACTCATTTTGCTCCTACAACTTACCTTCCCGCATAATAAACCGCATACACATTATAAAAATTAAATTACTCCTACATTTTAATAATTTCATTAAAATATCAATTTACTAGAAATGGCCAGCATTGCATTCAATTCACAGTGTTATCACTTCATAATTACTAACTCCGAAGAAATTCTTTGAGACAAAGAAATACTTTGTGCTAAACACATTCTCTAAAGTACAACAGCTAAATAGTTCGTATAACGTGCATGCAAATAAGGCACATATGACAATATCACGACTATAACGTAAGTAGCAAAGTATTTGCATAGCGAATTAGCAATGTATTTACCGTTAACCGATTTATCGTTGAGCGTTGTTGTTTAATGCGTGTTCAAATAATCGAAAGTACTTGATTAATTTTTGTGTGTTCACTTTTTATGGCATTTTCACAAAGTTAGTAAGTTAGTAGTCACGACGAGGTTATGGGATCTTAAAGCAAAACAACATTGCTCTAATCTCTAGTTAACAGTATCTGCAAAGATTGAGTACCAGACTTTGGGATCATCCTGTATTTTTTCTGACTGTCAGGTTTTTATTTGTCCCTAAAATAACATTCATTTATTTATTAAAATTTGCGTTACCTGCTCGGTAGAGACTTTAACACATTGAAGCTATTAATGCCCAATACTAGAAGATTCCTTTATTATACAAAGTTTTAGACCTCATTCTTATACCAAATCTAATTAATTCTAGCACCCATATATCGATGCTATGAAAGAGTTCTGATCGAAAATGCCCACAGCATTAAACGTCTATTTTGGGTAGGATAAAGTCAATTGCCGACCTAATTACCTATCGATAATACAGTATGTGTGTAATGCAGAAAATATGAAAGTATACTAAACAAAAAATATCTACATTTAGGTAAAACTATGTACCTATAAAATACCATATTTGCAAAGCATCAAAAAATACGTCGTCATCTCCGTCAATGTCGGAAAACGTGCCCAGGAGACTGGCGGCATTACCATTTACCTATTGTATACATTAAATTAGGTATCTTTATTCTGCTTATCGATAAACCTAATATTATCGTATGCAGAATAATAATCGTTACACTGGTACACACCACTGCATTCCACAGTCAATGCGAACGATAGTCGAATTTCAGACACAGTTCATTTCTCGGTACTCGTGTTTCTATACCCAGTAGTTTACATTCTTGCTTTTCAAGGAAAATTGTCCTTTTGTTTCTTGTATAAAACTGCAGAAGTATAAACGATTCTCGATTCACGATTCCATCATGGTTATCAGTAGGAATATGTATGAACAATAATCAAATCCGATTTGTTATGGCTGACCAAAAAGTTTCATGGTTTTCAAATTGAGCTATCAACTAAGTATATTTTTAATCGATAAAGCGTAGGAGTAAAGTGCGTACTACGTATATTTTAGCCGGCTGCATCGCTTACTTAATTCATGAAAAAATATTATAGAACCAGTCGCATACCAGATTTGCGACTGGCTCTGAAATATTTTTTTTATAAATGCATTTTTCTATGCATGCAAAGTCAATCCAAAAGTTTAAAACATAATATAATTAAACTGTCGGTCAATAAAATTCAAAGAAAATCTTTGGGATACGTCTTGGCTCCGAGACATGCAAATACATAAAGACTCATTCGGCGAAACTCCGTCAATCTTCATATAAACACTTAGAAGTTCATTTAGGCCAATAAAGCCTAAGAATCGCTTTTGATCAATTAGATCCCGTCTGAAATCTCAATGAAACTGATTTCGACCAGGTGCTTCCAGTTGGTGAACAATTGGTAATGTCGTTTCAATTGCGTTTCTAAGAACCAAATATGTAAATAAAGTTGGTACTTAGTGTAATGCTTTACACTAAGTACGAACTTGCTTGAGTATTTGTGACTCGGAAGAGATCGTAACGGTCGCTGTTTCCGCAAATAAAGTTATATAATGTACAAGGAAATAACTTAAATCTTAAATACGGATCACTTTTGCACTTACGCATAAATGAAGTTCACAGCCCGAAATTCCAAGACTGGTGAAGATGTACTAAAAGCTCATGTATTTTTTTCTTGACTTTATTTATCCGGTACACAAAACAGTTACAGATATTAAGTTTAAAACGTTATAACGGTTTACTCACGCGTATTTATCGGGATAGCCCGACTAGTTTCGGACCCAACCGGAGTCCTTAATCATGAGCTGACGCGGCGGCGGGGGTCGCGAGTCGAACTGTCGCCAGTTCGGTCCGGGTCCGAAACTAGTCGGGCTATCCCGATAAATACGCGTGAGTAAACCGTTATAATGTTTTAAGTATGAATCATCCTCACGAAAGCTATTATAAAAAAAAAGATATTAAGTTATCATTGAACATTATAATAACTTTTTTTTATAATACTTAAATGACATATCGATTTATTCACGTGTATTTATCGGGATTGCCCAAATATAATAACTTACAAGATACTAAATATGCAACCCACACCTACATCCACAAATTACTGAATAAAATAATAATAATATAAGCTAACATATACGATATCTGTCCTCAGATTCGCAGATTTAACAGCGAAAGTATTCCTATCCTCATCTATACCAGTCCATATGTTCACGGAGGTCTGCGCCACGCCTCTGGTCTCCTTTGGTACCATCCTGTATAACGCTGTAGCTGGAGTCATGGTGACGGCCTCCCATAACCCTAAGGAAGACAACGGGTACAAGGTGTACTGGAGAAATGGATGCCAGATCATATCGCCCCATGATGATAATGTATTAGATGAAATTCATCAGTGTTTGGAGTAAGTAGATTTGTACTATATAATGGTTTTATTGTAGAAGTAATGGTATTATCTGGACGATTGAAAGTAATGCTTCAGTGCTTGAAAATAAATAAGTTTCTTGAAGATAAACGTAACGTTCTCAAAAAATATTGGCCTTTCCAATAATGCTACTTATAAAATCTTCATCAGCTTTCATCTACTTTTCTTGAAGTTTTTAACGACCACAGTACAGTGTTTCATTACCGAATCACTTTTCATCGAATTTGTTTCTGAATATGACCTTTACATCTTTCTTTTTAACTTTATCAAACTATATCTTCTAAAACTCCCTTGTTCTAATATATCTCCATATTTCCCCTTTCAGAATACCAGACGCGCACTGGGACATCAAAGACGTACCCACACATCCCTTAACAAAGATCTGTCAAGACGAAGTGACTAACAAATATATGGAGACGATCATCAGCTTGAGCCCTGAAGTACTCCAGGATAATAGCAAGGCTGCTATAGATGTGGTGTATAGTGCGATGCATGGAGTCGGCTATGAGTATATCTTGAAGGCTTTTGCTACTGCTAACCTTAAGGTAAGGAAGATTTATTTGGTTTGGGAAAAAACACGGTTATTGTTGGAATGAAAATGCTAAATATATTTTTTTTTATAATTTGTAGTGAATCTTAAAAAAATATACTACACTTGAGAGCAATAAAATCGCACACCCCTTATAATTTGGTGTATTATTGATTTTTTTCTTGAATCTAAAGTTATTGAGTACAAATCATTAAAGAATATTAAAGAATACAAACTTAGCTTTAAAAAAACACGAAATTAAAATCATTGACCTTTACGTAACTTACAGAAATCAGCTGTACACCAAATTAGCAAAATTCCCAAGATAGCATGGTCACTACTTGCACCCCTTACCCGCAGTATAAAAGGGTCGGTTTTTTTGAATTTCTTATCAGTTGCATACCGAAGGTCAACGTGATAACATCTCTCCTGGAAGCATACAGAAAAATATGGATACCACGCCTGCAGAAGCCGCTCAAGTTATAGCCTTGCTCGAAGCAGGCCATAATCAAAGTGAAGTTGCTCAACGACTAAATTTGAGCCGCTACTCTGTTCGTCGTGTGTACCAGAGGTTTCAAGAGACCGGTGGGTACATTCGGCGACCAGGATCTGGCCGGCGACGCAGAACATCGGAGAAAACGGTCATCACGACCGTTTTCTTGTTTCGAGGTCTTTAAGAAATCGGCAACTGAATGCGGTTCAACTGGGACAAGAGCTTCGAGAAGTTCGCAATGTTAGTATAAGTCGGTGGACAGTCAGAAGAAGACTTAATGAAGCAGGATTGACTTCACATCGCCCAGCAAATGGCCCCAAATTGACCACAGCTCACCGACAAGCCCGACTACAATTTGCCAGGGAACATTTAAATTGGACGTATGACCAATGGCGGTCTGTTATGTTCTCTGATGAGTGCAGAATGACATTACATGGTCATGATGGACGCTCTAGGGTCTACCGAAGGTCATCAGAGAGATTTTCACAATGCTGCATAAGCGAACGCGTGGCTTTTGGCGGTGGATCGTGTATGTTTTGGGGTGGCATAATGTTAGACACTAAAACTGACATTGTATTCATCACTGGGGCGAATACCGGCCCGAGATCGAGAGGTTTGACGGCTGCACGATATGTCGAAGAAGTGCTCGAAGGACATGTGAGGCCGCTTGCATGGCTTATGGGAGAAGACTTTCTCCTCATGCACGACAACGCCAGACCGCATGTCGCTAGAACAGTTTGCGACTACATGGAAGACGTTGGAATTACCGCGATGGAGTGGCCGGCTCGTAGTCCTGATCTCAATCCGATTGAGCATGTCTGGGACGAGCTGAAACGAAGAGTTCGAGGAAGAAGCCCGGCTCCTACGTGCCTTCGAGATCTTCAATATGCCATTGAAGAGGAGTGGAATGCTATACCACAAGATTTCATGGTAAAATTAATACGGTCCATGAAAAATCGATTAAGAGCTGTAATTAAGGCTAGGGGAGGGAATACACCTTATTAATAAACAATTTGATTAAACATTTGGGTTTAAATTTTCATTATTTCTCAAGCAACATTACGTAACTCTACCCGTTTGTGGGATTTTGTGCCATAAAACCTTATACGGGTATTTTTTTACACTGTATTTGGCATCATTAGAAAGATAATGAGGTAGGCTTTCAAATAGTGTGTGTGTTTTTTTTATATTTATTTAGATTCATTTAAAAAAGCTTCCTCATACAAAAAAGTCAAGATGTGCGATTTTATTGCTCTCAAGTGTATTTTATTGTGTCCCATTGCTGAGCTTGAGCATTTTCTATTTTTCTTGCTCATTATTACTCTGTAAATGCATTTTTTTTAATCAATGCAATCCATAGATATGCCAAAATCCCTATTCAAAAACCATTCTAAATTGAATTCCAAACTTAACAAATTCTTTTCAGGCACCAATCAGCGTCAAACAACAACAGGATCCGAACCCCGACTTCCCAACCGTAGTGTTCCCCAACCCTGAGGAGTTGCAGTGCTTGGAGCTGAGCAAGCAGCTGGCGGAGGAGAAGGGCGTCAAGCTGGTGCTGGTCAACGACCCTGATGCTGACAGGCTGGCCGTCGCTGAGTTTGATGACTCGTAAGTAACTTGGATGGCTGATTGGACTAAATGGCCTTCGCAGTAGTTTGCGAAAGCGTTCCTGTGACCCCCGATAATAGGGAACGGAGAAACACTCCGGTGGTTTTGGCCGGTAAGAGTCCGGCACGCGTCTCCGTTTTCCCCAGGGCGATAAAAGTTCATGAGGATTTCCAACGGGTAACAAAAAAAAGATGTCGAGAGCTGGTTGGAAAACAAACGAAGAGTGGTTTTAGCCGGTAAGTGTCCGGCACGCCTCTTCGCTTTTTCCAGGGTGGAGAAAGTTCATGAGGATTTCACTGGAAAAAGATTTCGAGAGGACCAGGAGTCGTACCACCACTCCCTAAAGTGAGATTGTTCCAGTTGTCAAAGCGTAGTGTAGTGCTTTGTCTTGTTTGCAATACTGCTAGATTTTTATGTCGACAAGAAATTAAAACGTTGATAGTTTTAGAAGCAATTTACTTTAATCCATTACGGCCCTCAAAAGTAAATCAGTAGGCAATAAAAAAAACCGGCCAAGGCGAGTCTGACTCGCGACTTTGAAGGTTCCTTTTTTCCATGTGGGACCTTTAATTTAATCATAAAATCACGAATTTTCCAGCTATAACGAGTCTAACGCGATCTTAAAGCTACTTAAATACCACCTAATAAACAGAAAACCTGACCTAATATATCTTTTTTCCATCCAGATCAAAATCCTGGCACATATTCACTGGCAACGAGATGGGGGCTCTGCTAGGCTGGTGGCTGCTGGAGCAGTACTGCAAGCGCGCGGACCACGAGCCTGAGTCCGAGGTCTACATCATGGCCAGCATCGTCAGCTCTAAGATGCTGAAGGCCATTGTGAAAGGCAGGGGGGAGTTTGTCGAGACTTTGACTGGGTTTAAGTGGATGGGTAAGTTATAGAAGCCAGGAACGATTGTCTAGGAAAGGCAGTCTTTCCTAGACATTTGTTTACTCGATATGAAAACACTTAATTGTCTGGTCTTTAAAAGAGGCGAAGACCCCTGAGTTGGTTTCGACGTTTCTTCTCTGGGTAGCCAGTTAGAAAATGTCGATCCAGTTGATGTAGCGAGCTTATATTTTGTAAAGAATGACTTGTAAAAGTGATTTGTCCTATTTGCAGAACAAACAATTTCATTTCATAATTTTAGTGTAATTTTTATCCATCTAGTAAGGACCCCTCGCACATATTTACTGGCAACGAAATAGGGGCTCTCTTCGGCTGGTTGTAACTAGACCTAGAAGCCTGTTGTTGGTATGGCGGTAGAATCCTAATAGACACCTCCTCTAGGGGAATGTGCAATGTCAGACTTTTACTAACTATAATTGAACCGCCATGATGCGCGGTAATACCTTGCAATTCTTGACGCAATAGATCTAAGAGCCCACCGCTAAGAATGAAAGTAAGATTATTGCGGGTATGAAAAGAGACGCTGTCACTGAAAGTGAACAATAAAATCACTAAACTAAAATGACAATGAAAATAAATTCCTCCAAAAAGCCTTTCCTTGCAATGAATTATCGAACAAAAATCCTTAATTTCAGGTAACACCACACTCCTTCTGGCGCAGCAGGACAAAGTCCCTCTGTTCGCGTTTGAAGAGGCGCTGGGCTACATGTGTGACCACAGGGTTCCTGAGAAAGATGGAGTGTCTGCCGCTGTGCAGGTAACACTACTACTTCATCTTATCGTATAGTATACGGCCTGGTGGTAGAGTTTTAAATGTAGTAGGCGACTGATGTGGCAACACACTCCTTTGAAATAACTCAGGTGTGCTGGTTTCCTTCACCAATTTTACCACCTTTTTATTCTGGTTTTAATTAGATGTAATGACTGATATCTAACTTATCCTTTTTTATTTTTATTGAACTCTTTTAGGTCTGTACAAATATTTAATTCGCGTACCTATACGTATAAGCACATACGTATTATATATATTTTTCCTTTATGTTATGGATAAAACCTCGTATAATCTCACAGGTGGCGTCCCTAGCGTCTCACTTGTATAACAGAGGTTCCACAGTGCTCCAGCAGCTACACTCGCTGTACGCACAGTACGGGTACCACGTCACACACAACGCGTACTACCTGTGCTACGAACCTGCGACCATACAGAAGATATTCCGACGGATCAGGAACTATACCTGTCAGGGCGAGGTGAGGAACTAGGAGAGAAAAGTATTTCCAACGATTATTATTTGCAAGTTTAACGTTTATTTTGTATGGCGATATTAATCACACCTTAAGACTAGTGTGAACTGGCTCAGCTTTTGCCCACTGTGGGACTCAACAATCCAATGGAAATAATAACTTTTTGATTTTAACAAAATAACTGTGACGGAAGTACAATTTGACTCGCATAAGCGCTAAATACCTTGGTTTTGCTAATTTAGTCAAATTTACAAAAAGTTACCATTTATCAAAATGATTATTTTCAAATTTATTTTTATTTCAGTATCCTAAGAAAGTAGGTGCATGTGAGATTGTTTACATAAATGATTTCACTGCTGGATACAAATGGCCGGAGAATATCAACGGCGAGGCTCACTTAAGTAAGTATACATTTAACCGAAACCTAAATCTAAAGCTTTCTTGAAATTCCTAATGAAACACGTACTTTGTTACTAGTAAAGTAGTAGATATTGACTGCAGAAAAGGATAAAGTTTATCCGCAAACGCAAGAACACTATTGGTCAATCCCCACTATCACGTCACCATCCCCACTTCTGATTGGTTCTCAAACTCACCACGTCATTCAATCTCTCGCCAGATGTCCTCGGTACGGGCTTGGACCAAGACTACACATCAGGAGAGATGATCATATTCAGATGCAGCAACGGGCTAAGTGTGACTGTACGGACGAGTGGGACTGAACCGAAGCTCAAGTATTATTCAGAGTTAGTCTGTGAGGCGCCTACTAAGAGGTAAGGATTATATCAACGTGATAACTTAATACTAGCTTTTGCTCTTGAAGCTGTGATAGCCTAGTGGTAAGACCATATGACTGCCAAGTCAAAGGTCTCGAGTTCGAGCCCCAGGGCCCGCACCGACTTTTTGAATGTTGTGTGCGGTTTAGAAATATATATCACAACTTTCGTCTTTCGGAAGGCACGTAAAAATGTGGGTCCTGCGCCTGATCTCTCTCCGGTAGTGTCGGATTACCGTCCCACCAAGGTATGAGAGTAAAGGAACAGAGAGTGGTACCTGTGTTTGCGCACATTTTGCCATACTGCTACATGAAAGACTGCCTCGAGTTAAAAGCTTGTAAAGCAAGTCACTATGGATTAACGCTGTACTATTATTATTATTTTTTAAACTCTTCTATCTGTATTCTGTCGAATCTATGAAAAGGGACTTATCCTTACAGTGGTAATTGTAGGGCCCCATGAATTAATTAATCTAACCAACAATGCGAATTAAAATCTAATACAACGAGTGGTAGAAGTCACCATGCCAATTACCACTATGCACGACGAGTCACGGGTTCGATACCCGCGTAGAACAAGAATTTGTCCGATCCACATATGCTTGTTTCGAGTCTGGGTGTGTTAGTGCATGTAAAACCACTAGCTACCACAAGAATTACATTCCTTAGTCATGTTTTTTTTAAACAAATTAAAATATAATTATTATTATTTCTTCCACAGCGAACAGCAATCAATGAATACAAAACTGAAGGTGATGGTCAAGGAATTCGTTGAAGAGCTTCTTCAACCCGCTGAGAACGGTCTCATAGGCTAAGAGAAACTAACGTCTCATGATTATAAGGTATACAAGTTATTTCAATACTTATTCGTAAATGTTATGTTCTAAAAAGTTGTGTAGTTTGGGCCAACCTATAAAAAATAACCTAATTTCTGTTTTTTGAAAGACTATTTTGTGCATGGTGTGTTTTCTGGTTCAGAAACCTCATTTTTAACCTAAGTTTTGTTGCAATACAAGAGTAATAATTTTGTGTATTTCATCCTTTCAATTTATATTAAAACCAGTGGTTAATTTGTGAACGTTGCCGGTATCTGTTGGCCCTACTTATCAAATATCCATTGTTTTAATTAAGAACATTATACGATTAGTTTTATAATTTTATACATTGTTTATTTAATGAAAAAAATATTTTCTCGTTATAATAAATTTTTGGTGCATTTTTTCGAAATTGTAATGACATTCCGAGTTCTGTAACTGATTTAAAAGCGGAATTCTAAATTAAAAATGTTTTCCATATTTGTACAAAGTAATTATTCAAATTTGTTATTGTATTAATTCGTTCAAAAGTTACCAGTTACTAAAAATATTTAAATTTAATTTATTTATCTTACTATTTTCTTTAAGATTTTAGTGTCATACGACCGTATAGCAACTACAAGAATATTTTAGCACGTGTTTGAAATAGGAATTAATGCCGTCATATATGAAAAACCATCACTTTTGACAAATAGTCGAGTTGATTCTTGTTACGAATATGCACACTAACAACGTCCTCATGTTCATATTATACACGTGCCAAAAGATCCTTGTAACACAATATTCACGAACGTCACTCAAGTCCTTAAGTGTAATTCTGTCTCTGTCACTGTAAAGAGACAAAAAGACTTTTAAAAATGTCACTCAGCTAAGTGTCGTTTGTGAATACGGCTGTTAGTGCTTGTCGTATGTTTCCTATTGCACAATCATTATTGTTAGTACCTATGTTATAATAGACGTATTAAATGAGGCTATTGACTAAAATGTTATGGAATAATAAAAGTAATATCTTTAGTGCACAAGTACTGAATTTAGTGAGAATAGATTGTCAATGTTTACGACTTTAAAGGCTTTTCTAGAATTTTAGGTCGAATAAAGTAAATGTTTCTAAGCAATGGTTTTAGCAGTATAACGTGTTTGTTAACATCAACCTTACGGGCTTGTAATAAAGGACATTTTTGTGCAGTAATTTCGACCTTAGATTAGAATATTGGTACCAAAGAAAATATGTATGAAAATCATTCCATACTGTGATGTTTAGAAATCCAATATTTTAAGAATATATAACTTACACTTTTAGAAAGCTAAAGAGGCACAATATAGCCATAAGCCTTAATAAGTCCAACCTTGTCTTTAACATGAGGTCTTAGAGTTTGCAACGAAACAAGGCCAACTTAGTATTTACCAACAAAATGTCTAAGCATTTATTTGTAAAACATTTAAGTTAGTTATTATTAAGAATGCAATATAGTAATAAATGTGATGTAACTTAGAATGTCAAGAGTACTGTATTTACTCCAAACAGAAAATGTATAGAAACAATGTCTAATGAGTATGAAACTTAGGGCTGTATTCAAGAACGACCAAGTCTAAAGTCACCCTGAAGTGACATGCAGACTTTGTCACTCTTATGTGAAATGAAGAGACAAAAATACTTTTAAAAACGTCTCTTTGCAAGTAGTCGTTCTTGAATACGGCAGTAATTTGATAGATTGAATAGGTCTTTTGTCAACAAAATAGACTGCATTTTAATATCCCGAAATTTGCTACTTATTCTATATCTGTGACACAAAAATAAAACTATTTATGAACAGTTAGTATTTTATTTATTACCCTCAATCTTTAAGACATCATATTATCAATAAACAAGATTAAAATTGGGTATAGGTTAGAATCTAGACTACAATTTTGAGTTGTTTAAAGAAATATATAAACCTTTTTCATGTTTTTATTAATGTTATTAGAGTTAACCTCTAAAATTAACAGAACCCTTGGTATCATTTTGCTGTCTATTCGTCTGTGTGTCTGTACGTCTGTCTGTCTGTCCGGCCGTCTGTCTGTCAAAACACTTTCTCTAAGGAACCCGTGGAGGTTTCAATTTCAATTTATATCAAATACTAAAGTCTGCTGTCCATTGAAGCTGTATTATAATCATACTTCAAACTCAATGGCCAATGCAATCAACAAATTTCCACAAATTTTTGACACTCGCAAGGGAATCAAAACCTTTAAAGGACTTCCTGTGAACTTAAAATCTTGAAATTTCGTGCACTACGTTTTATAGCACAGATAAGAGAAAAATTGCGAAAACCGTAAGCTTTTAGTTACATCTTTTAATAAAAAAACATTGTTTGAATGCTAATTTGTTTTCTTCCGCTTATTTGTACGGAGCCCTCAGAGTCGCAATTGACCGATTTTTTGTATTTTTCTGAAATTCCATGCATCAACCAATACCATCGATTTGAACCCGTCCATTTTCTCTCGTCTTACTTTAATTTTGATCAGTCGTTATTGAACCATAAATAACCATTGATAATTCTACAGTTTTATCACGAATATTTATCGGGATAGTCCGATTAGTTTCCATGGCCAAAGACTCCGGGGTGGGGCCCAAAAATAGCCCAACTCACTATTCCGATAAAAACGTGTGAGTTAGACCTCTAATTCACAATTATGAAGCCGCTTATCAAAAAAAAATATTTGAGGCCGGATTACATGCAACGTAAATAATGTTGTTAAGTATGTTATTAATCGAGATGTTCCTTTCGCAAAATGATGCAACTTCGCAAAATCTTCATATAATTTTCAGTTCACGATTCCCTGAAATATTTGAATTCATTTTGCCAGTTTTCATGCATATTCCATTTGTTTTTCATACATATAACAAGCAAAACCTTTTTATGTTGCCTTTAATCCGCCCTCAAAATTAATAACAAAATATCTAGATATTATTACAGTATTTTTTATGTATTTCACACTTCCTTTAATTCCGTTTCATGTAGCAGTTTGCTCTTGCTCCGCCTGTTCTCGCTCGCGGGCCTCCGCCTCTATCCTCTCCTTCTCTTTCGCTTCCCTCATATCTTTAATGTTCAACTCTATCAGCGTGTCCAGTTCCGGGCTCAGGAGAACTGATAAACCAGCTTGAATAGGTACCTGTAAATATTCGAGGGGTATATAGAATGTTGTTTTACGTAATGAGAAAATATTGATTAAGTATGGTACGAGACAAGGACACCTAAATTTTGTAGTTTTTTTCAGACGTGCTAAGTTATATCGGACGCACTGTAGTTTATTTTTCTTTTTCATGTACTCGAATGTAACTTTCATGCAGTGATTTAAAATGTCACGGAATTAAATTTGTAACTTACGACACGTGCATTGGCTTAAAACGTCACATAGCATATACACTATTTAATTTTATAAATCACTTGTTTTTTTTCTGGAATTAACGGGTACCAGGTTTTTCCTTTACTTACCCTTTCATCCGCCTTATTAATGCTTTATAAAATGCGAATAATAAGTGATTTCGATAACATTGTACTAAAACAAAATGAATAATTGCTAATAATCTTTTACGATACCTCAGCAAATACAGGTTTGGACGCTTCCCACCGTTCTATATGACTCTCGATCACTTGAAGGCATGGTGCAGCCTTAGGCAAGATCCTTGCTATAATTCTAAAACAAATACAGACATATTCATAGTGTAGTATTTCACAAAACTAGTCGAGTAGTCTTCATAGTTAAACCAAAGGTGAGAAATGGAAATGCCTTTCTGTGAGACTTGTACACATATTTTTCTCCCCACATTTCGGCCGAGTTGCACCGACTGTGTTCACGGGTGGACTGATCGGTGTAACTCGGCTGAAACGTCGGGAGAAAAGAAACATCGAATTACATCGCGAATAAGACCCGTTAGTTGTCTAAAATATGATTTTAGTTCAATCAATATAAATACTTTGAGACCTAGATCTACCTACAATACTTATGTCAAGTGATTTAAATTTAAATATGTCTAAAAACTGTTCGGTGTAAGAAAATGTGTAACTTACCCGTATAACTGCATACAGATGGTCTGTAGGAACTGTATCTGCAGGTCGGGTATGAAGCACTTCTCCCGGTCCATTATAGTGTCCGGCAACTCGCCGCGCGTCTTCTCCTTGTCGCCTTGCCTGAAGAACTCTGTTAACACCGCTGTCTGGAGACATACAAGGTTATATGAATGAGTAGATCCCAACTTTGAAAAGCTAAAATGTTCAAAGTCATCGGCTATCACCTTAAGGTTGTATATAATTCGAGGGTTATAGGATCAAAAAGGTTTTTTCCAAAAATGTTTTGACAGCTTGTAATGTGAGTCTCACCGCTACTTGACTTAAAGCTGAAATTTCGTCAGTAGGCCAATAAAAAAATATTTTGATTGCCTTGCAAATTGAATCGTCCTTAAAGTCTGGATTTCCATGTCTTTTAACCCAATTGTATCCCACGCTGTCGCAGATCTGAAGCTTACAAAACTACTACCTACCTGTCATATGAAACAAAAACCATTGAAGGGAACAGAATTAAATTGCAGTAGGTTAAGATTCATCGTCTTCCTGCACTTTTTACTTGGGGTCGGCGCTACCAGTTTAAAATAATTATTCCATTCTCTCCTATCAGATGTCACAGTACCATTTACTCTATATCAATCCTTATACGATCCAGCCACCTATTCTTTGACCTTTACTCCTTTTTCATTCATATCATTCCGTATACAATCCATCCATCTTTTCCTTTAGCCTTCCCCTCCTAAGATTATGAAAACTTCAACTAACGGCAGTCTTCTTGACACTCGTCCAGTCTTTCAGCTGGTCGCTAAGGTCTGCGGCATTCATTAGCAAACACTGTAGCGCAGACGTGTGGAGACGGTTGCCTTTTTGAAAGTCATTTGCTATGACTTTGTATTCATTCACGTTCCTTGGAAATAGGAAAAAAGAAAATTGAACTAAGTAAAACAAAATTTGTGGGGTGAAAATGTAGCGGAAGCGTTTGGTGTAGGCGTAGTGTGGTAGTAAATACCATAAAAAACATGATTGTAAAGCACCTCTGACACTACCAGAGAACCCTTTTTTTTATAAGATATGGGAATCCACCTCCTTGGGGGAGGAAGTGGGTAGTGTCAGACTTTTACTCACTAAACCTGAAGCGCCACCCAACGTCTCCAGCGTTTGGTCGGTGCGCGATAATGCGTTGCAGTTCATCACGTACCGGCCGTGGGTAATAGGGTTGTGTGTATAGGTTTTGACACCAACTTGGTTCAGTACCTATACTTATTATAGGTGATATCTTTTGTCAATTAGATTATTTTCAAGTTTTTTGTGTCGCTGTCGGTTTTTATTTTTCTCTTCAAAAAAAAAGCAAAAGGTGATGACGAATTAAGAACCTCCTATTTGAAGTTAGTTAAAGATATCATGTGAAGCCCTCTGAACTTATTACACCTGCAATGTAACTCCATCAACTGTTCAAGACAGTGAACTATCCTTACTTGATATAGTTAGAGAGGTCAGTAGCCAGGATGTTGTCTCTCAGCAACATGATGGCTCTGTCGTAGTCCCTCCGAGGGAGCGACTCGAGGATGTCACAGCCCTCTGTGTTGAGGATGCAGATCGCTTGCGCAAGATGGTGGCGTTCCATCACGCTACCCTCACTGGAGTATAATGTTGCTAGTTTCGTTTCTGTTGGAACATAAGACAAATAGTGATCATCATTTTTGTGCCATAAGATGGTTGTTTACAATTCCTATTCTCATCATTCTTAGTACATATAAGATACTGTGTTTACCAATAACAAAAAATATATGATAGAACTGATGTCTTTTTTCGTGGGAAATCATCAAATGACCCTGCCCGCTGTAGGTGCAGCGGGAGGGAGTGTCAGACTTTTACTTATTAAAACCCACTATGTTCCTTCTGGAGCCCTTTGAGTGCGGGGCGAGCGGCAACTCTCACGAACATCCCGCAGCCCCGGCAGCAGAACCGATCTTAAGCCTATTCAGGTAACTAAGTGACATTTCTACAATCGTCAGCATCAATAAAAAAACGCTCAAATATATTGGGATGACAGGTCTAAGTCACGTGATTTATCGAAACAAAATGTAATTTCCATACACTTCAGCGTATTCTATTGACGCTATCAATTGTAGAAATGTTTTTTTGCTAGTGAGGTTCTTTAATACATTTCTCTAGCGTATATAAGAAAACAGTATGATCTTACGTCCATGCACTTGGAAGCTGTTGGTCGTGCCGCGGTGGTCGATGTCGTGCAGGAGACCAGCCACGAGGTACATCATGCCTTGCAGGTCGCTGCCAAGAAATAGTACAGTCAGCAGTACAAGTCAATTAACACAACCTAATTAACAAAAAGCCTGTATATTTCAATACAATTGAAGAAGCTGTGATAGCTTAGTGGCAAGACCGTAGGACTGCTAAGTCAGAGGTCTTGAGTTCGATCCCCACGGCGCGCACCGACTTTTCGAATGTTGTGTGCGTTTAAGATATAAATATCACAGCTTCCGTGTTTCGGAAGGCACGTAAAAATGTGGGTCCTGCGCCTGATCTCTCTCCGGTCGTGTCGGATTACCGTCCCATCGGGCTATGAGAGTAAAGGGAATAGAGAGTGCACCTGTGTTTGCGCACACGCTTGTGCACTATAATATGTCCTGCGTAGCTGGCTGGTGTCATAGTTACACTGGCCGCCGTGGCCGAAATCGGTCCGGACCGCTATTATTATTATTATATTTCAATACTATGTGACAACTGGTACTTTAAGAATATTTTAAATATATTAGATGACAAGTCAGTTTTGCTACATAATAACACAATAGCAACTCTTTGTATTCGCTCTTGTACAGTTGTTTCAAAAATTCGATGTAAATGTGCTAACTGACGTCTGCTGCTGACTGAAATTATATACTAGTCGGTAATCCTTAGGTTGTGTTTAGGATAGAGTTTGATTTAATTTGGATTAGGCAACTGAATTTTTGCAGAAGCTGTCTATACGTACAACAAACCATTATTGTAATCAAGAATAAGGCATTACAATCCCTTCCTTCCCCCTTTTACAATTAAAGCGTAAAATCAAAGTAAATATATAATTAATACTTGAGATATCCCCGTGACACTAGCTTGAAGTTAACAAGCGCGGCGTATGCCCACTGGCCCACGTTGAACGCGTGCATCCAGCTGTGGTAGGGAACGTCGCGGTAACCCTTCTTCGCGTAGAGGATGAACGACGCCAACTTGGGCAGCTTCAAGTTAAATCTGGAGAAAAATGTTTATTAAGTGTAGCAGCTAGTAGTGTATCAACAGTCCACCCGTGACCACGGTCCGTGCAACTCGGCCGAAACGTCGCGAGAAATAAATATCGAATTTTATCGCGAATAAGTTCCGTTTGGAGTCTAAAATATGTGTGCAAGTCGCGAAAGTTTATAAACATTAATTGGCTGCTGTTTCAATCATTTGTGGTGTTAGAAGCCTCTGATGATGATGATGACCAAATCTCGTGTCGTGTTTAACAGTATCTGGCTGCTAAACAATAAACTTTACTTTTGTCTAAATCTTGAGAAAGATATTGGCTACAAATAATTTAATCGTGACCACCCGTGGCCACGGTCGGTGCAACTCGGCCGAAACGTCGGGAGAAAAGAAATATTGAATTATTTTTTTTTATTTATTTTTTATTTATTTATTTAATTCAGGCAACTAAGGCCCATAGAAAATACAATACTTATATATTAAAACATAACAATATCTATAAACTAATACATATAATTATAAAACTAAAATTATAACTAATTATGTCGCGAATAAGTCCCGTTTGTCGTCTAAAACATGTGTACAAGATGCAAAAGTTTAAAAACAATTAAGTGCAATATCATTTCTTTCAAAGGCACTAGGTTTTAAGGACTTACTTCCTATCATATCCGAGATCTAAGAACATCTTCATGACGTAGCACGGCATCTCTCTGAGCGGCAGCGCGCGAGGGTTGAAGTGCAGACTGCTCAAGTGCGGGTGGTTGTGGAAACCCGTGCAGTTCAGCATCTTAGACACCTCTTGGTCACTCACCTATAATGTTAGAGATATTGAAACTAATAAGGATGTTAATATAAGAATAAGACTGGTGTTTTGACGGGCCTGTTGGTCTAGTGGTTAGTGACCCTGACTGCTAAGCCGGAGGTCGTGGGTTCGATTCCCACCCAGGACAAATGTTTATGTGATGAGCACGATCATTTGTTCTGTGTCTGGTTGTAATTTGTCTATAATCGGTTTAGGTTACCACGCCAATTACCACTGTACGCGACGTGTCGCGGGTTCGATCCCCGTGTAGGACAAGTATTTGTGCGTTCCATAAATGCTTGGTCTGAGTCTGGATGTCTCTGTGCATGTGAATTGAATGTCTGTGAAACCCCCCGTGATACAAGGATTAAATACCTTAGTGCGGGAGTCATTTTAAAAAAAATGTGTTAAAAATAAATGTGAACTATAAAGCTAATACACAAAGTCGATTCTGTAATGTCACATTACACGAAAATACTCATTCATATAACGAAGTCGAATCTAACATGTTACATTGCTTATTCGTTACCCAATTTGTTACAGTCTAATGTAATTCGAAAGAATTAAGTTAACAAAATTGTTGGGTAATTCTAGTTTCTGGACAATGATCACCAACTCAAGCCAACCTTCATATGATACATAACAAGTTCATTCGCTAGAGCGCTCCTGATATGCGCTTCCTGTATCTTCTGGTAGACCACGGAGTGTATGATGCAGACGCCGCAGTACACGCTGAAGGCTAAGGCCATCTCCTCGTCCATGCCGTCGAAGTAAGGGTCCGCCATATTGTTGATCAGCTGCCCCACGCCGATGATCCCTGACTGCTCGCGAATTGGGAAGCATAGGAGATTTCTATAAAGAAATATCAGATATAACTTAATTGTTTACGAAAATAACAGTTCGACTCGTACCCCGCCGTCGCGTCAGCTCATGATTAAAAAAGAAATATAAGATATTATATCTTAATTGTTTACGAAAATAACAGTTCGATTCGCGACTCCACCGCCGCGTCATTCCCGATAATTACGCGTGAGTAAACAGTATAATTCAACAGTTATGAATCCGCCACACGAAAGTTATTACTTTAATTAGATATAACTTTTCTTTTTTGTCTGAATAAGCCATTTATTATAGATTTAATATAGATAAAAGTGCGAAAGGAGTCACATTTCGTTAATTAATAGTCTAAATTGTATCTCGTTACCTTTTACCATACTAAGGAATATTAATACCTGCAAGTGATATTCGGCAAGCTATCGATCTTGGGATCAAATGATGGGTGATCCTTGGCAGATCTGGCGTTCACGATCACACCAGACTTTACTACTTCTCCAGTAATACCAATGTTCATAGGGAATCGACGTTCCGAGGCTTCTCCCTGTAACATGTACACTTCTGTCTCGCCTTAAAGCGATCAACAACGTTACGACGACAATGAAAATGACTTTTCTGGCTCTACATTCTATTTGTCCTTATCACTTTGATAAGGACAACATGACTTATGAGCGATCATTAATAATTCAGATTCGTTCTTGAATTCGTCATTCAGTTTTTTTTCGTGGGATATCATCAAATCGACCCCGCCCGCTGTGGGTGCAACGAGAGGGAGTGTCAGACTTTTATTGACTAAAACCACATAAAACCCACTATTTTCCTCCTGGAGCTCTTTAAGTGCGAGGGTCATGGTAACTCTTACGAACGTCCCAGCAGATATTCTTCAGGATGCTCTGGATTCGATTTTTTTGTCGTTAAATTCCGGCTTGCCTTGGGGGCCTATTACCATTAATTAATTGGTGCCGTTGTAAAAACGAGACAACGCTCTACTCCATGTAGTGTTGCGTCTCATTCGCACAAATACAAAAGTAAGTAAAGTAAGTTTAAGTAGCAAAACCTCAGAGTAAACGTGTGGAAAGTCCTTACCTTTACAGGGGCGCTGGAATCGACTAGTTCCATTCTATCTACGTCGACAAGAAATACATTGCAGTACTCCGCCCTCACTAGCTGCTTCGCTTGTTCTGCTGCAATTTGCAGGAGGGTTTCTAGCGATGCCACCTGGGTTCGGAGAAAATCAGGTATATTGGAAATTCATGCCACGGTTCCTTACTATATTATTACTAGCTGTTGCCCGCGACTTCGTTCGCGAAAAAAAAAATTGGGATGAAAAATAGATGTTGGCCGATTCTCAGACCTACAGAACGCATATACAAAATTTCAAGAGAATCGGTCCAGCCATTTCGGAGGAGTATGGCAACGAAAACTGTGACACGAGAATTTTATATATTAGATTATGTAAAAGAAAGACAGCGTGCTGCTGGGGTGTTTGTTGCGCCGTTTCTTCTCCCGTAGCAAAAGCACGGAAAGCGGTGAAGGGTGGGCGATGGGGTACTATTATAATTTTGATGCTTGAATAGTGCTACATTATAGCCTAATTTGAATAAATGACCTTTGATTTTGATTTCATAATCCGAGTTCAATGTAGATTTAATAAGACCTTAGAGTTAAATGTTTTCAAGGCTCCGCATAAGTGGATCTGTTTTTGTCTGTGTAGTTACTAAACTTGTTAGTGTACTGCCTATGGTGTCTAATGTTAGGTACATGTGTAGTTTAAGCCACATTAATTTAAAGGCTACCGCTGTAGTTCAAAGAGATACTTAATTAGAAACTAAAGTTAATACTAGAACACTTCTCATATTAATGTTTATTTCAATTAATAATCCTCTTTGTTCTAAGCTACTTTTCAGGGGCTACTTGAGTTCATAATAAAGACTTTCATTTACTCGAATCTACTCCCACTTACTTGAGTGAAAAGTCTTCTTGCGACGCGCAACAACTGCTGGCATTTAATTTTCAGAGTAGTTTCGTATTCGTAAGCTATTGATTTCTTTATAGTCGGCCAAGTAAACCTAAAGGATATTTAGGACTGTCAAAAATGTTAGGATAAGGGGATTGGCGCTAATATAAATGTAGAATAAGGTAACGAATTCGATAAGAAAAATATAAGAATTAAGGAATTGGCGTTGAGTTAAATGTAGAATACATTTAACTCAACGCCAATTCTACGAGAATTGGAGGCTGGGACTGGCAGATTACAAAAAAAAAGATAGAGATATTCATACTTATTTTATTAAAGTTTAGCAGAAATCCAGCTGGCAAAATAGGTACGGATCACCGTACAGAACGGTACAATTTTTTATTTGACTATAAATAGACTACCATTTGACAAATAACGTGACTTTCTTGGCATAAGAATTTCCAAAATTGTTTTAGTACATCCATATTCCATACATTACCCCCTATAACCTCACAAATTTGCTCTGCATTATAAGTAGTTATAGCTTGAATTGTCTAATGATACGTACAAGGAACACTCATGTATAATAACAGCGACGTTTCCCTCCTGTATCTTGGGCGACACGACGCAGAACACCACTGAGAATGGCGTGTCGACCAGGGAACACGTCACCACACGCCTCTTTGGGTTATCTTTCGTCAGGAACTGGAGTTTTAGAAATCAGATATCAAGCCTTTATTAGTTTAGGTTACCAGGCTAATACTCTTTTTTTATTATATGAAGGATCTCATCAAAGTATACACAAGATACATTATTAGACAAAAGTTTGTATTATTACGTTTTTTTAAAGCTTTTTTATTTGTATTATTGAGTAATTTGCACGATGTGGTTACCTGTAATTAAGGAAGTACGAGAATTTTTTTTACTTTTTTTTCTTTTTCTAGCATGTAAGGTGTATTCTTTGTTGGTGATCCATTTAAAATAAATAAATAAAAGAGATATATTATATGACTTAAAATAAATTTATTTAGAAACATAATGTCATTGTAATCGCTACTTTATACAGTTTACAATTGACTCGTTTACCCTTATCGAGAGAATTGGAATGTACTGTTACAGATTTGAGCATTACGTTAGTGTATGAGGAAAACTGAGCTTATAATGATTTGATATAATGTGTAATATCTTTTAACTCGCGGTGAGGAGGCATCTATAGGCTAGAGATTACAATTGTGTACTCTACATTTTATCTACGGGCCGACTTTACATTTTAACTGGGTGCACATTACTAAAACAAGCTTTGCGCGCCACCCCTCTCAATGATCAAATGTTGCGGCCGTGGCCCCAACTCGCGATACTTGTGTATTTCTCGTGCGCTCAACAGATGGCGCTGTGCTTGTGACGTCATCTTTCTGAATCGCGGTGTTAAGATTTTCCGCGACTGAACGACTACCCGAGGCGGGCGTTTAGAATTCATACTTACCTGGCGTAGGAGAAACCGTGATCATGAAGGCGGTTCTCCCAGGGCGAGACCTTCCCATTGCACTGCGGGCGGGTTGACCCTTGCGATTATCCCTAATGTGGATAACTCGGACGCGTAATTTTTGGTAGTGAGGGACTGCGTACGCGCTGTCCCTCTCAGAATTCCTTGAAAACTTCAACCTGGTGATGGTTACGTGTATACTAGAGCTACAATGATGTAGTAGCTCGTGAGCAAAATCGGAACGCCGCGCCGCGGCCTTCATGAAAATTCCTAACTGTTGAGATTAATGTTATAGTGAATATGTAATTATGTACACACGCGCCCCTCATGTTAATAATACTATAAGGATCTTTCCCACATGAAACGTATCAAATAAAAGATGCGAACTTACAGGTGTAAGGAGTTTCTGAAAATCTTCATCAAAGTTTGTAAGAAAGTCTGTCTGTTCAACAGTGGACTTCAATGCTTCGCTGAATTTCTGGGACAACTGCGCAATAAATAATTTTAGACAGTAGGTACTAAAGTCATATCTATACTCCATTTGTTTAGGTACCTACCTAATTAACTAAATGTAAACAATTTTGGTATGTATTTTAAACAAAATGTGATCTTGAAAAATGTAAAATACGTTTTATAACTTGAAATACATTCAGATTTTCTAAAACTATAGTTAGGTATTTGATTTGTAAGTAGTAATATCCTAATTAAAAATTATTTTTTTGGTTAAAAAGTAACGCCAAGATTGTTTACATTTAGTTAATTACCTAAACAAATGGAGTATAGGAAGGAAACAGTAAATTAATAATATAGTCTTCAATACAACAATTAATCTGCCTATAACCTATTTATATAAAACAGTTACTTACGAAGTACAGCCTTTTATACTATGAAAAAAAAAAAGCTGTCTAGTGAGCTTTCTGTGAACAATTATTACGTTCATAGCTTATAGCCTAAGTATTTCTTAGGTTATTTCGTCCATAAGGCCTATACACAATCTAGAAGGCGCGTATTTAGTAGCTGTTGCCCGCGAATACACGAAATTGCTCAGTCTGTTTGAGCGTGAAGGAGTATGAAACATTTATCCACCCATACTTACAAACTTTCGTATTTATAAGGATACAAAAACAACTACTGTGTAACCACGCTAGTTCCTGACTCTAAAATACTGCGTTTGCATAGGTGCTTTGCGAATTCATTAAATTAAATAAACATACGTGTAATTTGACTTTCCGTGCCAGGGTACTGGTTCCTATCGCTTCAATGAAAGCCTCGCCGCGTTCGGCATTTATAATAACTTGCAACGCCAACTCTGCTTCACATTCTTCTGTTAACTACACAAATTATACTTGACTAGCTGTGCTCGCGACTTCGTCCGCGTGGAATAATTATTTTGGGCATCATTTATTTTTGCGGACAACCTCCTTAGCTTTAAAAATTATAGCTGTTACCCACGACTTTGTCCTCGTCATTTTCTGTTATTATTTTAGACAGTTTAGTTTTTAAATTTTTAAAAGAACTTAAATATTTTAAAGAACCTACTTCTGCGTAAATTATATTTTTAGTTTTATTTTTTTGTGGCTGAAGTACATATTGATTTTCTCCACAACCTGATACGATGATACAACTCTTAACAAATGCATTAATTTCGACCGAATTTGATTACCATAAAAACGGTTCTAGTGAGTTAATCTTAAAAGATAGACATATACTGTCCTGGACATTTTTTTAGATCATTTCAATAGGAATAATTCTTTCATACATATATTTTTGGTATCTTGAACCGTTTTCGGAGCGCACGCAACGGAAGCCCTCAAGGATGAATAATTTTCCCCGTTTTTTTCACATTTTCCATTATTTCTTCGCTCCTAATAGTTGGAACGTGATGTTATATAGCCTATAGCCTTCCTCGATAAATGGTCTATATAACACAAAAAGAATTTTTCGATTCGACCCAGTAGTTCCTGAGATTAGCGCGTTCAAACAAACAAACAAACAAACAAACAAACAAACAAACATACAAACAAACAAACAAACTCTTCAGCTTTATAAGATTAGTATAGATTAGTATAGATTTCAATATTATTCTTTTAAGTTTCAAAAATACAAGGGAGGAAAAATTGATCAATAAAAATGAATTGTATAAGACACTAGTTACTAGAGTGATGGAATGGAATGTATTTTCTATTTCCGAGTGTTCTTACTTAAAAAGCACTCAAGTCGATTTAGCTTACACTTTGTTCGTCTTCCCAAAATCTATACTATTCTATACTAATATTATAAAGCTGAAGAGTTTGTTTGTTTGTTTGTTTGTTTGAACGCGCTAATCTCAGGAACTACTGGGTCGAATTGAAAAATTCTTTTTGTGTTATATAGACCATTTATCGAGGAAGGCTATAGGCTATATAACATCACGTTCCAACTATTAGGAGCGAAGAAATAATGGAAAATGTGAAAAAAACGGGGAAAATTATTCATCCTTGAGGGCTTCCGTTGCGTGCGCTCCGAAAACGGTTCAAGATACCAAAAATATATGTATTAAAGAATTATTCCTATTGAAATGATCTAAAAAAATGTCCAAGACAGTATATGTCTATCTTTTAAGATTAACTCACTAGAACCGTTTTTATGGTAATCAAATTCGGTCGAAATTAATGCATTTGTAAGAGTTGTATCAACGTATCAGGTTGTGGAGAAAATCAATATGTAATTCTGCCACAAGAAAATAAAACTAAAAATATAATTTACGCAGAAGCAGGTACTTTAAAATAATTATGTTCTTTAAAAAATTTAAAAACTAAATTGTCTAAAATAATAACAGAAAATGACGAGGACAAAGTCGTGGGTAACATCTAAAATTTATTAAGCTAAGGAGGTTGTACGCAAAAATAAATGATGCCCAAAATAATTATTCCACGCGGACGAAGTCGCGGGCACAGCTAGTATTGAAATAAGAATTTATGTTCCACCAGCTGTTCAAAACGTAACGTAGATTTAGACCGGCCTAGAGTGCTTGGCTTGAAACTACTTTATACATATACGTACGTAAGTATTTAGTTTGATTTCCAATTCCGCACAATTATCATCTGTGAGACTCATAACCAAATCGAGAATTTTTCCCGGGTCACTGTTTTGAATACTTCTCCGTCTGCTCTGTTTCTTTTGTACCGTTAGAGGCATTTTGTTGCTTTTTTTTATTTATTACTGTCGCAATTAGTACAATTATCTGTAAGAAGTAAGATTTTGAAAATCAGGTCAGACGGATACAAAATAATGAATCGTTCAAATCCGTTCGAATCTTTGTGAAACTTGTCAATTGTGTCATTGAAATCAACTCCCATAAGCGATATTTATAATATAAGAAAAGCTTATTGTGTTCAAAACGGATATCTGATATGACTGAGCTTTCTTCAATCCACTCAATGTAATTTTTATGAGCTTGTAAAAATAATAATATTCATTATTGACTGCATGGCTGGTGAATAAAGATATTGATTTTTTATACTATCTTGCTACACTAAACAAAACGAAACGCAAAAACTATAATCTGTGCTCTTAAAAAAACAGCTGATGACTGATGAAATGTATGAATTTCAATGAATATTTTGGTGGTGTACTGTATCAAATAAGTTTAGTGATAAAATAACTTAAAAATGGCCGAAATACAAACACTTATTGAAATGGGATTTTCCAAAGAGCGAGCGTAAGTATCAACTTTGTTTGTATTTGACATTGTTAGCGGTGATTCGGTAACCTAAAACATGGGTTGAATTTTTGGTTTTTAGGGAGAAAGCTATGGCTGTAACGAACTATAAGGGTGTGGAGCCAGCTATGGAATGGTTGTTGGCACACGCTGATGATCCTGCAATAGACTCTGCGCCTGCTATGGCCACATCTACGAGCGCAGAAGCTCCGCCGGCGCCAGTGCCCGAATCTTCGACGGCGTCTCAGGACGTAACGAGCGAGGAAGCTGAAGTGAAGTCATTTAAGTGTGACGTGTGCGGGAAATTGCTCAAAGATCAGGATGAGATGGAGTACCATGCTGCTAAGACTGACCACAGCAGCTTCTCAGAGTCCACTGAGGAGAAGAAACCCTTGAGTGACGAGGAAAAGAAAGCACAACTGCTACTGCTCGAGGAAAGAATGAAACAGAAGCGAAAAGAGAGGGAAGAGAAAGAAAAGGTGAGCTCTCAAACATTACTCAACACTTACATTATGAATCTAATACTAAATAAAAATGGATAATAAATGCATACCATTGGAGAAGGCTAGAGTGAATTTGCACAACAGTTAACATTATTTCACTATTACAATGTGAATCAGGTTTGATAGTACATCTATGTAATACATAGGTAGAATAGGTACATCCCCAACATTCAATAAGTCAGGAAGTATGAATAATGATCTAATATTAGGAACATTCTCAACAAAAGAGTATTTCGAGAGTTGGAATCCTCTATTTCAATGCAATCAATAACATGAGCCAAGTTACTGTTATTCTACAAGTCATCTTCCAACAAAAAGTTTTTACTGCATTACAAAGTAGTTTTTGAATCTACTTTGTATCTGAATGTGTTTCAATGTCTTTAACCTTTGACCTACATTGCTTGATATTTAAATATTGTTACATCTTTGATTTGTTTAACAACAATAACAAGATAACAAAGTATGTATTCATTTTCTGACAAGATAAAAAAATCTTCTAAAAAGGTTTTAAATAACAGCAATAGACCTAGAAAGGTGTGACAGTGACATTTCTTTATTTACATTTGCTATGAAAATCTGACTTTGACTTTTTTAGTCAAACAATGAAATGCAACACGGTGAAACTCTTGATGTAAATACAATATTAATATTGTGTAAAACTATTCTCAGATTCTCATTATTTCAGTCTGGAATCACCCACTACTGTATTTATAACTTCCCTTCTTTGCTGCCTTTTTCTCTCTGTTATGCATCCCTCATTCTAGTGCCTTTAGAAATGCACCTCAACTTAATAATACTAGCTGCCACTCGTAACTTCATTCACAAAAAATAGGAATGAAAAATAGATGTTGGCCGATTCTCAGACAAGATGAAAATATTGTTTATTTGTATTAACATGAGTGAGAACATATAAAAAAGACCAACCCTTTATACTCACAACATTTCAAGTTAATCGGCCCAACCATTTCGGAGGAGTACAGTAACTAACATTGTGACACGAGAATTTTCTATATAAGATAACATGTAACTTACAGGCTGAAGCGCTAGAACGGGAGAGGATCCGCATCAAGTCCGGCAAGGAGATGCAGGATGCCCGCCAGCGGCTGCAGGAGCAAGAGATGCAGAAGTTGGTTGAGCAGCGGCGACGGGAGAAGATTGAGGACCAGAAGGCACGGGAGAGGGTGCGCGCGCAGATTGAGGCGGACAAGCAGGCTCGCAAGTGAGTTGTATGGTATTAGTAGTTTTTTCCGGCTTTGGAAAGATATTTTATATGGGTATTGGTCCACATATATATTATGTTTCTTAAGGCTTTCCAGACCTCGATTAGTTGTCTAAGAAACAAGCATACAATTACTTAATATGCCTCTTTCTTAGTGTGGCACCATGTTACTTTTACTTGAGTCAAATCTGTTTTTCATGTGGTGTGCAATAAAGAATATTCCATCTATCTATCCATCTATACACAGTCGATCATACTCCTGGTTAATCTAAATATTTTAGACAACAAACCGGTCTTATTCGCGATATAATTCGATAATTCTTTTCTTCCGACGCGACGTTTCGGCCGAGTTGCAACGACCGTGGTCACAGGTACACCACCGGTGCCGTTTGTTGTGTATAAGTCGCGAAAGTTTAAAAACATTTATCATTATTATTATTTATTCAGACTAGCAGCGTCAGGCCAGCCCCCGGCAGCCGCGGCGCCGCTGCCCGCGCCCCCGCCGGCGGCCGCGCCCGCGCCCAAGGTGTCGTACGAGCAGGCGCGCATACAGCTGCGACTGCCCGACGGGAAGGCCCTCGCGCATACCTTCGGCGCTAAGGAACAACTCGCTGCTGTCAGGTGGGAGCACAAACAATTAATTTTATTTATTTGTCCATTTATTTATTGTGTGCTGTGATAGTCTAGTGGTTATCATTGAATAACAACCACTACACTATCACAGCTTCAAAAACCACAGGAAGAACGACAGACAGATAACTGAATATTGATCACTCAATAGTTTCCATGTAGTAGGATTTATAGCCTATTACCCTTTGGGTCCGGAACCCTAAAAAATATCTATAAAACCAGGTTGGCAGAAAATACCTTTAAGAATCTCCAAATCTTCAAACACTTTCGAAACGTTATTAATTAGTTGCACTATTTCAAAATCTCAGCCATGCATTGAACTTTCGACCTCACCTGTTTACATTAAGGTCTTAATTTCTTAACAACAGTGGTAACATTATTTCAGACTATATCTGCAAATGAACGCGAGTGAATACGCTCAACAGGACAGTTTCAAGATGATGACCACATTCCCTAAGAAGATATTTACCACGGAAGACTATGACAAACCTTTGGACTTATTAGGTATTTGTCCATTATTATTTCTTTAACAAATGACTCCCGCACTAAGGAATTTAATCCTTGTATGATGTATCGCAGGAGTGTACCCAGACATATATTTCACATGTACAAACACACCCAGCCGTAATTAATTTAATAAGGTCATACAATCGGCACGAAAAGGTTGACTGGCAGAGAATGCCTCAGGCATTAAGTCCGCGATTGTACACTCTTTGTAAAGCATTAGTAATAAAAGATCTGTCCAAAACAATTAAGATACCTTTATAAGTTTACAAGTATTTTGGTGTTATAATATACATTTAAATTTATAAATACATCCACCAACAAATTTTCAACAAAATTCTTTTATTTCCAGGTCTGGTACCGTCAGCGGTGATCATTGTATCGAAGGGGCAATAACTAACAAATTAACAAGGGATGTAATTTACTCTATGGGCTCGGGACAGGCACAATAGTTCAATTATATTACTCGGAGATATGGAAGTGAAATAAAGTCTGCGTTGTCTAAATATGTATTTTATTTTCCACTTAAAAAACTAATAATGAGAACATTTTTTTGGAATAAACCAATTCGTCAAGACGTAATTCATGAGTTTCCGAAGGAAAAATATCAACGGTACTAAGCATTTCAGATAAATCATATTTGTTGTTCCAAGTAGGTAATGCTTTGTGAGAAGTATTTGAGCTGTGAGTATCTATTTATCTTCTAAATACATGCCGCAAGTTCCATGTTTTTTCCACTCATGGGCTAAAAATTGGTAAGTTAGACTTTTTGAAATGTAAAAAAGGAAGAATTACCTTGTCAAATGGTGTGTATAATAGGCATTTACTCCTCAAAAAAAGTATTTCCTTGACCGTTAAGCCTAAAATGCCAGCGAAAAAAAGAAAAAATTAAGTCTAAATTACCTGTGTACACATTCGTCCAAGATTTTTCCAACTCTTCCTTTATAGATTTAATTTCTTCGGGACCAAACACCAAAGTATCGTTGCAAAACCCAGAGCATTCTTATTTCGAGTCCCCAATTTTGCAACACTAAAAGTCACCGCAAAGTTACAACGCCATCTATTAACACTTGCGTATTAGTAAAAGTTAATAGATTTATGAATATACAGATAAGAACGATAATAAACTATTAACTTCGTTGAGTTCAAGTAATGGATAAATGAAACAAGAAATATTTAAAAAATAATTTATTTTGAATTGGGGAAGTAACACAGGATGAAAAATAAATATAATGTAACACTTTGTTAAAAGCAAGGTTGGTTTCTAGTTTCTATGGATTTAATAATACAATTGGATTCAATAATCGGAAGTGCTCGCTAAATTAAATTTTTACGCCCGCAATATCGATAGTATACAAATTAATATAATCATACGCAAATATATTGATTTAATTTGAGGTTTTTAATATCAAAAGTAATATCTTCATTAGTTATAACAATTTTGATTTGAGACTCGACTAAGTGAAAACCACGTACAATTTGTTAGTAGCTCTATAAAATATGTTAAGCTAAATCTGGTAAAAGAAGCTGACTTCAACATGATTAGAAAAAGACTAGGCAAAAAGCATCACAGCATTTAATTATTCTTGTATAAGGTCTGGCAAGACTTCTAAAAGTCTATAAAATTACTTGGTCTCGATGAATTAGCGGTTATTGCACAATGCGTAATATTTAAAGTATGTTAGTTCACGTGTACTAATACTTAAGTATCTATCTATAAAACTACATTTATAAAAATATATAGAATACATACCAAAGATTTTTTAAGATAAGAAATGCCTTACATTACTAGATAATAAACGTAGAACATACATTTAGGTATAATTATTTTCTATGAATTGACTGATTGAACTTTACCTATCTATAAGTGCAGTAGAACACCGATTATTCGGACCAGGGTGGATTCAGATAATTGAAAATTCAGATAATCAAACATCATTGTAAACTGGATATAGAGAAAAAGCAGGGCAAGCTGAATAAAATCGTTTAACATGTCACACATCGAATGAACGAAGAATTCCGATTTTCTAACTTTCAACCACAACAGTTGAAAATATATCTGTACCTCAACGAGTTCTTATAACAAATTCCAAAATTACTTGGTTTTATTTTTTTTACATTACGTTTAAGACTGGTTCGGATAATCGGTGTTCTACTGTGTATTTATTAAAACTATTTATTTGTTACTTGGCAATCCTGGGAGAAAAAGAGGTCATGGACGGATGCATTAAGGCTGGTAATACATTGCAAAAGTCCGTTACGTTTCAAATCTAGAGGCCTAATACAAAATCACACTTAACTCCATTAATTTAGAATTTAATTTCGAAAAACACGACGTATTTTACTTTTTTATTGCCTGTGTTATATGGTATTGTGTAATCTCATAATCTATTTAAAAATTAAATTTCTAGCTATTATTTATATTTAAAAGTTATCTAAAAAATATATAATATCTGAATTTAATTGAACATTATCCTATAAGTATCTTGTAATAAATAGGTTTGTATCATACATAGTATTAATAAAATATACATCTGCTTAATTGCTAATTATTCAAATATCAAGTAGTTACGTAACGGTAACGGTTGGTGTTAAAAAAAACCCAGCGAATTCTGTAGTTAATTAATAATACTTGGAGAATATTTTTTTATGAACTGAGGACCACCAGTTTCTAAAGAAAATGTTACTTAAATGATACAACAGTTTACTCACGCGTATCGGGATAGCCCGACTAGTTTCTGACTAAGTGCGACTCACGACCCCGCCGCGCGCCGCGGCCGCCGCGTCAGCTTATGATGAAGGACTCCAATTGGGTCCAAAACTAGTCGGGTTATCCCGTAAATTCGCGTGAGTAAAACGTTGTATCATTTAAGTAGATATGAATCATCCTCACGAAAGTTACTATAAAAACATTGTTGTAGTTGTGGAAAAGGGACGGCGGTCTACGCGGTGTAGTTCGCTGTCACGCTTCCACACTTGCAATAACATAAGTGGAGGTAGACCTGATGAAATACACTTATAATAAAGTGTTCTTGTTAAACAAAATAATTGAAGAAATATGTTTTGCAATACCATAAAGAAGAAACATCTTTTATTATTCCAATGTATGAGTATAAAGAGTAAGTTTTACGAAATTGAAAACAAGACACATAAAAACTGGCCTAACATGACTATTTCATAAGAAAAGTAATATATAACTTAAAATTCCTACTTATGATTGCACAAACTGGTTGATAGTTGCTTGTTCTTTTTCTATGAGGCCTCTTTCTAGCAAGGTTTCCATTGCAATATTTATAGGCTAGCATCATTATTGCTTATGACTGTACAAAAACATCACATTACTGGTCAATAATAAATATCTTCCAACCATAAAAAAGAAATGGCGAAACTGGATTTAAGGTTTATAAAAATATAGTAGTTATATAACAATTTTTCTAGTTTAAATACTGCTAATTACTGTAAAAATCAATATTAATCTTTGTTGGCCTTTCAATCAATATTCATTGGTTCGAGTGTTTAAGAGTTGTTACCACAAACAAAGCAAAAGAATTTATTGTTTACAGAATTACAGTGTAAACCACTGAAGCCAATTGACAAACTTATGCAATTGCACCAAGTATCTCTTAGGTGGCGCCATCTGTGTCGGATACATAATACCTTTCGACACATTACAGTTCGTAAGCAAACCATTAACTTCCTTCTCACCTGCACATTCTATCAAATTAAGCTGCTTTCCAAAGCATATACGTAGTTCAAGTAAATACTGGACACCATCTTCAAATATACATTCGATTACTGGACGTATACCAAGTTTTGATACTACAGCATTGTTAATATCTTCTGCGTTCGTTTCTTTTACGTCTGACGGCATTATGCTTGCGGCATTCAGTATGTCCGTCATATGGTACTGCTTTAGGAACTCAATTCCTTTTGAGAAGTATTTTAGTTGTCCGTTGAACGGTTCTATCATAGCAGCACAAGTACCGTGCTTGTTCCATTCGTGAGCCCATAGATTGTAGAGTTCAGTTTCTAAAACACATTTTTATATAACATATAAATTTGTTGGATAGTAATTTAAGCACTTTCGTTATCAATATTTATGTTTTGTTTGTTCACTTTATTATAACTAATACCTAAACTGATTATGATAAACAGGATATTGTAGAAATTATTATATCATTATGATTGATGTAGACTCAATGAACAAAGAATGAGGTACATTGGGGCTGCATAGATAATGTTACAAGTAGAACCGAATTTTATTCTGAAATTTTGTTGTTCAAAATAACTTACTTTGTTGAATATTTCATCTTTAATCTTTAATTAGCTGAAGACTTTACAATAAATCTTACCTTTCTCCACATTCGTCCAAGCCTGCTCTAATTCAGTTTCAATGGGTCTGACTTCTTCAGGGTCAAATAACCAGGTAGCATTACAATTGAAGGGCCCCTTGGTCCCAGCCTTCGTCGGCCAGATACCGTGGACCGTCCACGAATCCTTCTGGTTAGGATAAACGCAGTGGTGATGAGGTTTCTTATGAGTCCAAACCTTGCACACTGACCCTGGCCAGTTTTGAGTAAAGATTAAAAAATCCCAGTCTTTATCCACAGGAGTAACGCGTTTTACGATTTCATTCTCGTAACTTTCTTGCTGATGCGCGAAATCAAAGCTGGAACAATGTTACTTTTAGAATACTCCGAAATTGTTTACATGTTTATTTAATAATTTAAAAACTTACCATAAATAGAGTATTATTGCTGAAATAAAGCTTTTGAGACTCATTTTTATTAATTAAAATGTCAGCTATGTCCAGTCTGAACTTGATATTAAGGTAATTGGACTAGCTTACGTAAAAACTATCTTCAAAAAAGCTGTTTCTGTTCTACAATGAAAATACAAAACCTTGTATTGCTTGTGTGTCACTGTCAAAATCTTGTCAACGTCAATTATTATTTTGACATTCATTAATTTGGTCGAAAACGTTTAGACACATGTTTATTTTACAAAACACAATCTGCATTAACTTTGCATATTAATTATTAACAGTATCATAAATTACAAGTTTAATTTAACCACCATACCTAACTAAATTAATAGAAAACATTTTTTTCTTTCAACTTGTCTTTGTTATAAATAATCCTAACAGATGGCGCTAGCGTCAAGAAACAAAATCTTGCGGTTATTTATCGCAAACAGCTGGGCGTTTACATGGCGGAGATTATGAATCAAATCCTGCATTACGAACATTCTTCAGTCTGGAATTGCAATTTAATTATGGATCAATGACAATCCTCGATATATCTAGGCAAAATACAGTACTGGTACTGTTAAATTAATAAACAGCAAGGCCAGCCAGCGTTAAAATATTGTTAGTAGGTAGGTAATTTTAGGTTTGTATGTTTACATTATTATTTGTTATTCATAAAGAATCTCCCGTACGATATTAGTTATCTTATATTGACCGAAAAAAGGAAGAAGAAAAGCCATTACTTATGCCATGCCACAGAAAAGCCATACTTCATTTATTTTATTTGATATAATAGAATAGTTACTTTTTATTTACACCATAATTACAGCTGTGAAAATTAAATTATATCAACAAGGATACAATGGCGGTCTTATCACTAATAGCGATATCTTAAAGAGCTTTATGATCTTTTAGACCTACCTGGTTGTATGAAAACAAAATGTCGTTGGAAAACAATGAAATGAAAAACTCGGTGAAATACTTGCTGACCAGTTAGTAGTGACCACCCACATTCATCGTAAGAACTTTAAACGTTGTAATTAGGTACTGCCGATTACTTTAGTTCTCGTAAATGGTAGGTACACTTACAAAAAATAGCTTTAACATTGAATAGTTTTAATTGCCGTCTATGAAATCAGAAAAAAATATAAGTTGAAGAGTTTGTTGTGCATCGTGAACTAGTAAAGTATGAAATTGTACGATCTATTTCATACTTAGTTCTGAGTTTATGCGTGTGCTAGAAATTGACTAGGTGGTACCTACTACAACGCGTGTTCCTGCAGTCGTGTAGGTAATTAATAACACTATGAAATATACATTAACTCATTCTATGAAATAAATATTAAAGGATACCATTAAAATATACAAAAAAAAATGATCAAATGAGTTGATACATTTTTGGTAACTCAATTTAGTGCTCTAGTTATGTAAATTGTAGTAGTCTAGCCCCAGTTGTATTAGTTTCACATGAGCTTTTGACACGACAACTTGTTGAATATCTGTGAAATAAAGGTTAAACTGAGTCTCACTGAGTGAATTATTGAGTAGCGAGTTAATTCAAATAGAAGAACATTTTTCTAAAAACATATCCTTCTAAAATTATAGACGGGGAAGTTTCTGAAGATGTAAAGTTTGTTATTCTTTCACGCTCGAACGGTTTGATGTTTTTTTTTCGATTGGCGTGTTAGCTGAAACTTGTAATTTTTTACCCTCAGTCAGGAGAAGGAAAGAATATTATTATTTCAGCTATAAAAAAGACGCGGGTGTAGCCACAGAAAAAATATACTTTTATGTACCTTTTCCTAAGTTTGTGTAAGTTCTGCAATTGTTGTGATTTTTGGGCACTACTGGTAAGCATGTGGGCCACTCGGCCCCCTAGTTAAGTTAGATAATATTCTTCCTAGTTATCGGTCAACCCGCGGCCGGCGACCCAAGCTTTTTTTTTCAAATTGTTACCGTTCTCGGGTAACCTCATTTCGCGTTTTTCTCTACCCGTCACTCGCTCTGGTGCACCAATGAAAAAAGACGATCGCGTGTTTCACGATACACTGGTTAAGTATCGCCACATTACAACAGATGCATTATGGAGCTTGGTATGATCGCAATTAGTGGCGCGCGCTATCCGTCCGCCGCCTCATCGCTAACTATCCTGGGTTGCCAGGTGATATTAAAAAGGAATTCGAAAAAGGTATTCGAAATGAGTTTTTAAACTTGCTTTTTTTGCGTTTATTCTCGTCAGCCTAGATTTTGTTGTAATTACGATTAGTTGCGTACCTACTTACTTTTCAGAACACTTTTTGGTAGATGTCAATTATTTGCATTATGACGTATTCGGTAGGTCAGTCGGGCAAACGTTGAACTTTGGGTAACATGTGTCCATTGTAAACAAGACACATAAAATTATCTGATACGATCAACGTTTCACAATCACCAGTGCAGAGTTAGTGCAAATATACAATGAACTAATCTAAATAAAATCGCGGATAAAATTACTACGTGATACGGTCATATTTTTATTTTATTATCATAACAAAACATGCGTAAATTTACGCTCTCAATCTATTTTATAAAAGTTACAGGAGATACTAAGTACTTAAATAGTAGACTAAGTATTTGAGAAGGTACTGACCTTAAATTAAAAACAGGTAGGTAGGTACCACTTAACATTTAAAACAAAAAAACAACGACAAGATTTTTAACTCTAGCAACAATCTAGGCATCCTATATGATTAAAAAAGTAACGAATGCGATGCGTTCAGAACAACTTTGCACGTTTACAATTTTATTATTTTCATTTATTACGAGTAAGTATAACGAACAGTAGCATTAAACGCACACGAAGTAGGTGGCATGATTAAATGTTTTTCTTCCACTAATGTTTCGCTTTGTTGATTGTCATTTGTTTTTACATTAGCACCCACACATTAGAAAAATATTATTGCTATAAAGCTAAGAACGTGCCATTTTAAAAAGTAAATTAACAAACAACTTTTTTAACTAAAACCTCTTTCATTTTATGATGAGGTTTATAACAAAAGAAATACCGTCTACAACTTTCATTCAATGGCAATCGATTACAAGAATTTCTAAAAAAGATTCCCTCGATTCGTTCGCGAGTTAATGCGTGCCGAGATAAATTAATGTTTAGGGCACCTTGCTGGCTCAATGTCATCGGTTCGACGACACTACCCGTGACCCTTGCAAGATAAATGCCTACCCATAGTATACGATGCACCTACGCAGTACTGATCCGCTTAAAGCGACAATTTTTCAATAAAACAGTTTCTGAGTAGTTTTTAAATCGATCGCCGATGTTCGATCAATAGCGGGCGGTGGTCACGTTTGTTCTATTTATTTAAAAAAGGTAATCGTGAAATCCGGTACAAAAAATTCTATCTTTCGTGTTATAGATGACGTTCAATTTTATTATCATAGTTTGAGTAGTTGTGGTACGCGGAAGCCTTTGTAATAAAAGGGAAAAGTTATTAGAATATTGTTTATGAAATACTAGTTGTTCACCGCGACTTTGCCCGCGCGCTGGTGTCGGTTATAGGTGCAAAAACATTATCCCCTCTGGTGCAGTCGGTTAAAAAGTAGCCTATGTGTTAATCCAGGGTATCCAGCTGACTATTTCATACTAAATTTCATCAATTGATCTAGTTGCTTGACTGTAAAAGAGTAGGTAACAAATATTCATTTATAATTACAAACTTTCACAATTATAATATTAGTAGGATGTAGGTACTAGCCTACCAACATCTATGTTTATTAGTAGACTCCACAGCTAAAACGCTCAGCCAATTTTAATAGAATTTAGTAAGAGGAAAGCTCGAATTGAAGTATATTATTTAACTAGGCTTATTTAACACGATAATCGACAGTTAATCAGGCAACGCCGCGAGCAAATGATAAAATAGTTATTGTTGTCGTTATAAACATACAAAGGTCTTCTTAACCTTCGTTTTTACATCAAGTATTGCAAATCAAGTGGCGCTCTCATACATCAATACATCTTCCATAGATAAATCGCAAGGAATCAGAGCAAAACCATCCTACTTTTTACAAGCCATTTGCCATAAGTAAATAATAATTATAAAGTTATTGCTGACAATAAAAGAAAGAGCGTGAAATTTATTCATGGAAAATTCTATTTGGAATTTATTGTTATTGTCATTTTTTAATCAGAAAACTTCAAACAGTTATTTGTTAAACTCAACTAAAATAATGGCTGTTAAATTTAAAAATTTAAATTTAGAGTTTTCGGGTTTTTTTGGTAGGTAGCTGATGTAATAAGGAGAAATTTAGGCAACTTTTATTTCCGAATAATCTTTGATTTCAGAAAATAAACTAATTAACTCTTTCCTTTTTAAGTCACGGGAACATGGCAGCTAGTAAGCAATAATATCAGATCACGAGATCTCCCTTCCTCTAAAACTATCTTGAAGTCATTTTTTTATTTTTTTTTTAACGACTCCCGCACTAAGGAATTGAATCTTTAACATTTTGAATGCCGCGTAATAACACTTTATTATCATTCAATTTAAGATTAATCATTTTAGTCGTAAAAAGTTTGTCGTACACCGAATCATATTCACATGCGATGTGTAGTGTAGTGAATCGGTATTACCAAAAATATTTTTGGGGAAAACATGAAAATGAATATGAAGACATTTCATATTCAACGTTTTCCTGACCACACAACAAAACAATTGAAAATACGTTTAAGCCATTGGCGTAATATAGGGTTTTCCTCCACCTCAAAAAGTAACACTGCAGGTTTTAAAGTGAGACGCTGCTCTACAAAACATAAAGCACTATCTCTCTTCCACACGACGTTTAAGTAGGCCTCCTGGTCTATACCCCAGTCTCTCATCTTCATTACCTCATGGCCTTAGACAAGACCACCAAGACATTGACTCCTATAGTTCTAACTTAGTTGATAATGACTTACCGGTATTTCGCACGCATGATTACACAACCGCCGAGAGCGTATCGCGGCATGCGTAGATAGGTTCAATAATAAACAACTTTATGGAAATTGTACTTTACTTATAAGGAGCGGTCTTTGTTTGTTGTATTGTGATAAGGTACTGAAGTTTTTTTGTTTTGATTTGTCTCGAAAAACGTTTTTCAACTTCAAGTCGATTCAGCTAAATAAGGTATATTGAGCCTACGTTGCGCTACAAAGTTATTTTATTCACAAAATATTTGATCAAAAAGTGCTCTGTCGTGAAAATGGTAATGTTCATTAAGAAATGGTCGTTTAATGTGTATAGTAAGTAAATCCCGTTCTGACTTTACCTAGATTGGTTAAAAAGAGGGTAGGCCCTTTGCGGGCAGTGCATTACGCCAATGAATATGTTTTTTTTTTATGTTTTTCTTTCACATAGCTTTTGTGTTGTTCTGACGTTACCAATTAAATTTTACAACTAGCAAAAATTATAAACAAAAAACCTCTAATTTACCTTAATTAGAAAGCGCAATCATGACTTACACTAATACTAGTTCCAAGAAATATACGAGTCGGCATAATTTGAGTAATAAACAGTAATCGTAAACCCGCCGCACCTACGTGTTCTAAGCGCATCCTAAACGCGCAATCAATTACAATAAGTACGGAAGATGGCTCACAGGAATGTACACCCTTCAAATTATCTTCACAAGCTAGATCATTTTACAAACCGGCCATTGCTCTCGATCGCATTAAAAATTAATGCATTACAGCAAAAACTGGCAGCCGCGCGTGCGTTTCCGGGCGGGTATGCGGTCGCAAAAACTGCGCGCGCGCCGCCTGCAGTGCCGTGACGCGTTTTTCTTATTAATTAATGCTGTAAAGTGCGATGGGCACGCAAACGTATTTGCTTTACAGCCAATTTACACTTAACCTAGCCTGTTTTAGTCCTAGCCGCCGGTGGGGTTCGGGCCCTGCCATAATTGTTCTACAGTTGAACGTCTTGTTTATGGTGCATTTATGATGCACTTACTGTTGTACAGTTGCTTTTATAATGAAAATGTCAGACAATGTTTGCCTGGTAAAGTACAATAAGTATAGTTTTTTGTCTTTCTAGTGGATAGGTAAAGTAACTTTCTACTATAAAGCTTAGAAAGAAAATGCAATTCGTTTTGTAACCTGTAAATTGTGCGATGCGGTTGTCAAAGTTTTACAATTTATTGTGAATAGTTTCCCTTGTAAGGAAGAGTCGTATATGGGTGATAAATTTTACAAAAATGTCTCTTTCTTAAATAACTGGTTAGGACTTAATTACAAATTCAGACGTGGGCTTTCTTGACAATAAATCGCATTCTCAACATTTGTGCAATTAAATACAAATAGTCAAATAATATAATGAAAAAACATAAACTTCAAGCAGGACGCAAACCTGCAACTCTTGGCTAAACGGGCCAGTCTCCAAAATATCAGATCCGCAGCGGTTTCTGCGTATTAAAAATAATTAGACTAAAAAAGTATTACTTTTCATAAGTCTTATTATAACAGGTAGGTACTATTTTCAATCTTTTTGAACAATTCTCGCCCTTCAAATAATTGTTTGTGTCTCTGAATATATGCGTAGTGTGTATACTCCTTAACAATAGCAATATAGTACACATCACTCACAAAAGAAAGCACAAGCTTAACGTTTTATTTACTATCTGTGGTATTTGTATAATATAGAAAAAGTACGGAACTGTTTTATTTGGATCGAAATACTTGTGTTCTTTTAAATAGGAAGATAATTACGTGACCTACAAAGAATAATTGAAATTCATTGACTTGTAATTGTGAGTATAAAGAGATATTTCGGGAAAGAAATTAGTTACAATCAGGATCATGTATAGCCTTAATTAAGAACCACCTGCTGTTCTGCCCTAGAATGTAGAAGATAGACGTAAAAACCCATGACTAGATTGATTTGTAGCTAATCTATTTTGATAAAAAATCGAAATAAAACCATTTTCATAGATATTGCGACGCGTCTTGTTGACACTTCCCGTCCCAATGGCTGGCTTTACCTCGCACAGAGGATAAGTATTGCCATCCAACGTGGCAATGCCGCCAGCCTTTAGGGCACACTCCCGGCCGGCAACGGTGCGGAAGAATTTTATGACGCAATTTTTAAAGCAATTGTGTTTGGAAATATTTTAGTTTTAGTTAAATAGTATACATGCAAATTTGTCTTATTCGAAATACATAAAAAAATACATTTACGATAAACAATCTTAGGATAAATATTATAGACTTTTTTGCTATCCAACTCTGAAACCTTACAAAGTACAAGGTACGAAAACTTTTCACTATGACATTATTTTTTTATATAGCCGCGACAACTGAATCAAAGTTCGGATATCGATTTGACTTTCTAAAATATTCTTGCGTAAAACGTCAAAAATAATCGCCATGAGATAACA
>OW796096.1:11192761-11195261 GCA_941860345.1 Chrysodeixis includens
AATTACACCGTGAGTCTGATCGATCAAATCGACAGCGGGAGCAAAGTAGACCTGGTAGTCGAGGGACTTACAACGGCAGTCACAGACGCCTGTGCCAGCGTGATACCCAAGCGGAAGAGATACGAGAAGATAACCGTGCCGTGGTGGTCCGATGAACTCGCCAGTCTGAAGAGGCAGGTGGTCACCAAGAAGCGGAGGATTCGTTGTGCAGCGCCAGTTCGTAGACCAAAGGTTGTTGAGGAGTACCTGAAACAGAAAGAAGAGTATGAGTTGGCTGTGGTCAAGGCTCAGGTCGAGAGCTGGAAGGGTTTCTGCCAGAAACAGGATCGAGAGGGGATGTGGGAAGGGATATACAGGGTTATCCGCCAAACGGAGAAGCGTGAGGAGGACCTACCGCTAGTGAGGGAGGCAAGGACCCTAGACCCAAAAGCCTCAGCGAGGTTCCTAGCAGAAACTTTCTACCCAGAAGACCGTCCGGAGGGGGACAACGAGGAGCACAAGAAAACGCGCAAACGGGCGGAAGAGGTGAACGTGGGGAACCAAGTTGAACCTTTGGACCCCCCGTTCACTCTCGATGAGCTGAGGCGAGCTGTCTCCTCGTTCAACCCCAAAAAAGCCCCCGGTTCCGACGGTCTGACGGCGGACATATGGGGCCACGCGATCAATCAAGACCCAGATTTATTTCTGCGCTTGATGAACAAGTGCCTGGCGCATGGATACTTTCCACGGTCCTGGAAAGAGGCAACCGTCGTTGTGCTCCGCAAACCCGCTAAAGAAGACTACACCACTCCCAAATCATACAGGCCGATTGGTCTACTGCCTGTTCTCGGCAAAATGCTCGAGAAGATGCTCGTGGCCCGACTCAAGTTCCACCTGTTGCCCAGGATGAGTACTCGCCAGTACGGATTCATGCCCCAAAAAAGCACTGAGGACTCCCTCTACACACTGATAGGGCACATCCGTGGCAAACTTGCCGAAAAACTGCTGGTCACGGTTGTGTCCCTGGATATAGAGGGAGCCTTCGACAGCGCTTGGTGGCCAGCCATACGAGTTCGTCTGGCTGAGGAAAAGTGTCCGGTAAACTTGAGAAGGGTCATGGATAGCTATTTGACCGAGAGAGTGGTGAAAGTCAGGTACGCGGGAGCGGAGCACAAATCCAGGACCGAGAAGGGATGCGTCCAGGGGTCGATCGGTGGTCCCATATTGTGGAATTTGTTGCTGGACCCGCTTTTAAAAGGGCTGGGTACAAGAAGGGTCCATTGCCAGGCGTTTGCCGACGACGTCGTCCTTGTGTTCGATGGGGAGACGGCGCTTGAGGTCCAGAGGGATGCCAATGCCGCCCTCGAGTATGTCCGGGTGTGGGGTGTCATGAACAAGCTGAAATTCGCACCGCACAAGACCAATGCTATGCTTATCACGCGGAGGCTGAAGCATGACACCCCACGCCTAAGGATGGGCGGGGTAGACATTGGCATGTCCAAAGAAATCAAACTGCTCGGTCTCACCATCGACCACAAGTTGACATTTAACACCCACGTCGCAAATGTCTGCTCCCGAGCTGTCGGGGTCTATAAGCAGCTTTCCAGAGCTGCAAGGGCCAGTTGGGGTCTGCACCCGGAGGTCATCCGGTGTATTTACACGGCCGCAGTAGAGCCCATCGTCCTGTACGCGGCGAGCGCGTGGTCGCCTGCCGCTACCAAAGTTGGAGTCCAAAAGAAGCTGAACGCCGTCCAGAGGAGCTTCGCGCAGAAGCTGTGTCGAGCCTACCGCACGGTCTCCCTGCACTCGGCACTGGTGCTGGCTGGGGTGCTCCCTCTCGACCTCCGAATTCGCGAGGCGGCCTCACTTTATGAGGCCAAAAAGGGGGTACATCATCCAGCGCTGGGAGACCGGGAGATCGAGCGGGTGGCATCGGCACTCAAGCAACCGCACCCGGCTGAGCAGAAGGGCATTGCACTGCGATGCCTGGTAGACGAGGAACAGTATAATAGCCACTCTGACTATCCAGTGCGCATATTCACGGACGGCAGCAAAATTGGGGGCAAGGTCGGAGCCGCAGTTTCCGTGTGGTCCGGCCAGGCAGAGACCAGAGCCCTCAAACTTGTGCTGCCGTCCTATAGTACCGTCTACCAGGCTGAGCTACTCGCCCTCTGCAAGGCCACGCAAGAGGTCCTCCGAAGGACAGAGACGGCGTTCGCTATTTATAGTGACTCCATGGCAGCCCTCCAAACAGTCGCGAACCCCGAAGCCCTCCACGCCCTCGCAGTGGAATCAAGAGACGCCATCCGCCGCAGCATTATCCAGAACAAGAGCGTCTCCTTGTTCTGGATAAAAGCCCATGCGGGGCTGGAGGGTAACGAGAGAGCCGACTCGCTCGCGAAGGAGGCTGCCTTAAGGTGCAAGCGGCGCCCCGACTATGACAGATGCCCGGTTTCATTCGTCAAGCGTATGATCCGCCAGGACACGCTGAGCGAATGGAACCGGAGGTACTGTACTGGGG